>JAVQJW010280227.1:0-11442 GCA_036025195.1 Hypseleotris klunzingeri
ATGGCTACCACATCTCTGTTTTTAAAGACCAAAGCCATAATTTAAATAAAAAAATGTGAAAAGGGTACATTTGCCTGTCACTTGACGATGTCACATTTGTTAACCATCTAGGTTAGCCCATTGAAATACAGCCCACATAGAAGTTTTGTATTGGGAGTTTGCATAAGGCAATCATTGCTTAATGATTGTGTTTGCAAATATTTGTATGCTTCTTAATTATATTGAGAGACTTCTTTTATGTAAGCAGTGGGAGTGTGTTTGTTTGCACAGCCAGTCAATCCTTCGCATTGATTACTATGCAATCCGATTAGTGCTCTAACAGGCTCCCTCCATGGCATGGGTGTATGCTTTGGTCCCCGTGTGTGAGTGCAATTATACAGAGAAGACCAGATATCCTAACCTGCTCACTGTCAGAACATGAGATACACGCTATGCTTACATCTGTTACTCTCAACCATACCGTCAGAGTCTGCCAGTTTGGAATAATTTCTTACTAACTCACTCTCATCTGCTTCTTTCTCCTCGTCTTATGACAGGCCTACGGCTCGCAGAGCAGCTGGCCCGTCGCGAGGATGAGGCGAAGATCCGACATCGTCTGGGGCTCTCTCTGTGGGCCAGTGGGAACCTGGAGGAGGCCCAACATCAGGTGCACTTTCTGGGCTTTTTTCTCCTTCACTCACCTTGAATCTTTAGCTGGACCACTTCCAAAAAGACACACAGCTAATGAGCATATGTCTCAGATTTGAGATATTACAAATAAAACAAAAACGAAGAAGTTCAAGAGACGTTTGAGATGTTTATAACAAGCCAACTGTTGTTCTAAGTACTGTTGCAAGTACTATTTTATTGAAATAGAAAAAGCTTAGAAGCATAAATAATAATGCCGTAATAAGATCAAATATAGGAATTCATCAGGTGTAATTCAAGTCCAACCCAGAACTAAACCAGAAGTGCAGTGGTCCACAGATCTCCTATTAGACGTCTGACAGATTTAGAAATCAGCATTGAGACCTAAGGTCAGCTGCGGACTGTGAAACTTGTAAAAGCTGTCATCTGAGCAGACAGTGGACAGGAGTCTATAATGTTTTGTATTTGGGTGCATGATCTCAGAAGCCCATAGGCTTTATATCAGAGTCAGCCCTCTCCAGACCACTGCCCACCTGGCAAGCACTGAACATGACCTGAATATTTCCTTCACTGTCCACACTCCACAGCTCAAGATTATGTTTTTGAGAATCTTTGTAGACTGTAAAAATGAGCCAACCACAGAGACTTGTCACGTGTGACTGTAGGGACGTTACTCAGCTGCTTTCATTTTATTTGATCTAGTGCAAAACATTTCTGGTACACACAAACTACATCTTTATGACCAGGTAACTTTCTTTTTCTACCAATATTGTACTTTCTGATTGCAATGATGGGCTAAATTTTGAAAGAGTGGTATCAAGGCATACAGTATACTGTAGAATTTGCCTTCTAGCAAAGACATTTTTCTTTTAGTTTTTATGTTTGTTATTTTTATTTTCTAATTATCTGTGCCTTCAGGTTCAATTTAGTACATTTTCCTAAACTTAGTTTAAACTCTCTTGGTTAATGCAGTGCTGCACAAATCTCCACAGTGTTGTAAGTCGAGTGTTTATTCATTTGTTTTGTGTCATATTAAATTTATAAAGCATTTGTAGAGCTGAGATGAGAGCGCTTGTTTGTTTGTCGCTCTCCGTACTTGTAAACCAGATTGTACTATGATCTGAGTGCTCTGGCGCACAGATTGACGTGCACTGATTGTAATCAGCAATTTGAAAAGCACTTCCATCTGCAGGGCACAAATCAATAAATGGTTACTTAAATATCAGCGGTCTAGATAAAACAGCTTACCTTTGATATCATCTGTCAAAGAGGATAAGCTTTTCTGGTGAATATATTTTACAAAAATCATTAGACTTATGTGTATATCCAGTTGCACTCACCTGAAGTGTGTGACACTGACATTCACTTAACCTGTCAGATAAAAGCCTTGTTAGTGTCAGCGCTGGTAAAACATGGGATCTCATTCTGCATGTATAGCAGCTGAATAATATGACAGAGTCTACCTGTGCAGCAGCCAGCCAGTGCACACACAGCACATTTAGTATTGTTTCCCTTTTATCTTACCAGAAAGGGTCAGGCTGCAGGAAAAGCGTTGAAATTAGTTTCACTCTTAAAGGGATGTCTGCAAGCCCTACAGATTAAACTAGCTCTGCAGCCATCAGCTCACAGCCCTATCAGCAAAATCAGCTTGGGACTAAGAGCTCTCTGTAGCCCTAATGCAGCCCAGCTCCCAGATTCTCTGCTGATCTTCTCCCTCAACGGTCCCTCCCTCTGACACACTTTCTTCTATGACCTTGGTACACGCCAGACAAGCCTCAGTATATGCAGCTGTCCTTTCCCTCTGTATTTCACCTACAAAAGCACAGCACACATATTTTACTCACACAAATAATATACCCACAATTTTTTTATGTGAAAAATGGTGAGGCTGCTGGTACAACAAGCCTCCTGGAGAGAGCTTCTATATCAGTCTCAGTCAGTCAAAGGGCTTCTATAAGCACAGAGAAAAGGGATCAATAAAGGCGCTCATGAATCAGCACTTCTGACCTGCACAGTTACTCTAGTGACTGCAGCCCCACCTCAAAGGCTCCCCTCAGTGCAGTCTGGCACAGAACAGACCGGTTTAAGAGCACAGACAGGCCTATTGAGTTCAAATAGAGCTTATTTCCACAGACACTGTCTGTTCTGGATGCCCAGGTAATAGCTTAGCTTCTCCAAGCTCTTTTCATGTCAGCAACCAAAGCAGAGGTGAGGATATCCTATACAGAAAGGTGATTTATCAAGCTAACCACAATGTCTTCCCAGTCTGGACCTAGGCCTGATTAGAAAAGAACAGTTGTGACAGTTCTGACCAGTTAGGTGGTTGCTACCACCTAGTGGTTACATCTCTCCTCCCACTCAGCTACCTTATAATAATGTGTTCTGATACATACAGTTGAGCATTTTGAAGTCATGTTTTTTTGGGCAATTGCATTTTTAAACTTTTCAGATTTATTGTTTGTTTTATGTTTGTTTTATTAGCACAGTTTGGAAATGTCTTTGTAATATAGACACTAAAATGTGCTTATTTATTTAACACAGTAATTGAAATTGTCTAACAAGTTGTTCTGTTTTATCTTTAGCTTTATCGAGCATCAGCACTGTTTGAGACGATTCGCCATGAGGCTCAGCACAGCACAGACTACAAACTTTCCTTGTTTGATCTGCAAACCTCCTGTTACCAGGCTCTCCAGAGGGTCCTTGTAAGCCTAGGTATACACACACAATAATAATTTGTAAAGCCATGTAAGTAAAGCCGTGGGACACTCAAGGGTTAAGGGTTCACTCAATATTTGATGACTCAAAAAAAAAAGTATTGTCCTGATTGTTACAGTCACCACTTTTTTAATTAGGTGGAACTGTTTGACATCATACTACTTTGATTCATAGAAATATTTTCGTTGCCTACGCTTCATTGGATCAGTACATAGTAAAAGTGACTATATACTGTACCTCTCCTCTTCAGGCCATCATGATGAGGCCCTAGCAGTGGCAGAGCGGGGGAGAACCCGAGCGTTTGCTGATCTTTTGGTGGAGAGGCAGACGGGCCAGCAGGACTCTGACCCGTATACCCCAGTGACTGTAGAACACATCTTGGACACTGTTAATAGCCAGAGGGCCTTGGTGCTATACTTCTCTATGGCTGCTGGCTACTTGTACAGCTGGCTGCTAGCTCCAGGAGCAGGTTCGACCAATCACACATATACACATCAGGGCTGGGCGGTATATTAATATTAAAATATTAAATATACATTTTAGCATACCATTGATTTTGCCAATACCAAAAATATACTCAATAAGAATGCCTCAGATCAAAATTGATAAATGTCTTTTACAGCAAGCGATATTAACACCTACCACTGTACTATAAGGATTTGCCCCCTGCTTGGCTTCTCACCGCAGAAAGCATCTCCAAATGAACCATGCTAATTGACAGTGACACGACCAAACACCTTCTCATGTGACAACACTTTCTTTTTGCACCTTGTCTGAGTCTGTCTCTTTTCAACAGTCTCTAAAATGCTTTTATTTGTTACTTTTATCTGTGGGGATATCTCTGCTAATATTGTTTATATATAAATCTAAGCGTGAAACTAAAATGTATATGCAGAACAGATCTCTAATTCATTCATGACCATTAACCACAGCTAACACTGGTCCGCTGATTACAGATGTTACAATTACCTTATTTGTGTCAGTTATTTGTGACATTTGATTGCCTTCACAGTGAGTTTGTGCACACTTGAATCAGATAATCTTAGTACCAACATGTCACATGCATTTAACACAAGCAAAATGCGTTCTACATGCAAGCGCATCATACCCAGCGTGGACCAGCACATACGCTTGTACTTCATCTCTTGGTGCAATCCTTCCCACCCATTTCTGGTGCTCCTGTTCACAACAGAGATCTCGTGGCGGCAGCAGATGGCACAGACAGTCTTGTTTTATCTTTTATTGAACGTTATTTGTTTTATTCATTTTGCTCCACAGATGCACTACCACACATGGCTTCACACTCACACACTTCTCTTGAAATGATCCAATAAACCCCCCTGCCGTGAGCATGTTGTAGGGGTGCATTAGAAAAAGAGGCATGGCCAATGGTTTTATTTTCTTTAGCTTTCATTTGATGAATCTGATATTTGTTATTTCACGGCACCTTTTACTCTCCACAGGCATCCTGAAGTTTCATGAGGTGTACCTGGGTGAGGGCTCATCAGAAGCAGGGTCTGATTTTCAGGACGGTGGGAGCAGTGCGGTGGTCGGGGGCTCGTCACTGGAGCAGCACATCGCCAACGCTCGAGAGGCTCTGGGAGTTGAGTTCTATTACAGCAGGTAAGATGACTTCAGTGATAAGAAATCTACAACACTATATTTAATCAAATGTACAGAAACTTCTATTAGTCAAGGAACATTAAGATATAACGGCGAAGTAAACCTTGATGTTAGTGCAGTGGGTAAGCACGAAAATTGATATTTTATCATTCTGAGTGTGTGCATAAGAGAGTGTTATTCTGCCCCATTGCCTCTTATGATGACAGACCTCAGCTATACCTGACCGAAGTATTCTGATCTGCTCCTGGAGGGAAGAAATGAAACCGAATTATAGCTCTTTGAATAGGCAGACTGTTGAACAGCAAACCTGACAAGTAAAAAAAAAACGAATGAGAATGCCTTACAAGAAAGATAGGGCTAAGAAAATTTTTATATAAATGCAAAATCAATGGCCCTCTGTACCGTACATTAAGTTTTCTATCAAAAGGTAAAAGCAGAGTTAAAACATACATAACAGAATATACAGAATACAGCGAGTGATGTGAAAGACACTGAGACACACCAAAACAAGTGCATTTGCTTTAGTCTTTCTTCTCTAGTTGTTGGGTGATTCAGGGTGCCCAGCTGGCCTGCCCAGTGCCAGTCCCTGCCACCCGAGCAGCTTGGACCTCCTGCCCCATTACCAGCTCATTTACTACTCCAATGGGAAGCTGCTCACATGCCACTGCACCTCGATGGGCACAATATGGCACCACTTACCAGCCTATTCATTCACTAGAGAGAGAGCAGAAACCGGGAGGCCGTAGTTAGAAAATGAATTAAGATATAACACTATTAAAAAGCATAACACACAATATATATTTTAATTTGGTGGGTATCATATTTTTACCATTTTGATTGTATAATCTTTAACATAATGGGGTTACACTACACTAGGCGGGTTATCTGCAGTTTATTGGAAAATAAATAATAATAGCCTAGATTTATATAGGGCTTTTCAAGAGACCCAAAGCGCTTTATAAATGATTCTATATTTATTCACTCTACAAAGCACATATTGGTGGTGGTAAGCTATCTCCCGCCATGGGACACACTGACAGAGACATTGCTACTATTCAGCTATATCAAACACACCTTTAATTCAGGAACACATTGATAATGGGATAAATTACATAATGGGAAAAGTGAGGGAGTATGACCACGCAAGAGTAAAGATTGAATTACAGATGCTGGAGGAAAAACTTGTCGCCCCCATATGTTTTTTGTTTTTGTGTTGATTTTATTTCAGGGCGGAGGAGGTTAACTTTCTTTTTCTGCCACCTCCAGTAATATATAAAATAGATTTAACTTATCTTAACAGTTCTGTAAATGTAGGCCAAGTGAGTGTGGGCTGAACAGTGTGCCTTTAGCATTATCAGTAAATCTGTAATTTATCCACTGTAGAACAATGTCTCTGTCTATTGTCTGTTCCATCTCTTTTTTTGTGCCAGCATATATGTCTCTCACTCCCTCTTTGTTTTTTCTTTGTTTTAGAGGGTGTTCAAGTAGTGAGACCGAAAGTGAAGCTGGAGATTTTTTGGACCAGCAGTTTGAGGAACTAAACAACAAGCTTAATTCAGTTACTGATCCAACTGGCTTCCTCCGCATGGTGTCCAGAAACAACCTGTTTAACAGGTAAACAAAGGTTAACACTACCTTATATAATCAACAAAAAAACAGACACAGATAGAGAGTAAATCTAAAAAACAATAAATGCATGTATTGAATAAGGCATTCATGGATATTGTGAGTCATCTGTGAAAGGAGATTTTTTCCTTTGTTTAGCCAGCGCCAAGGCTGCATGTGAATCCTCCTTATTAAATAGAGCCAAGCTGCTAAAGCCCTTATCAAATGCCTACTCCGATGGGGCTGTGTGTTGTTATTGTTGTGCATATTCAGTATTTGTGTTTATAGCGGGTTTCTGAGCTTCTCCCAGTTATTTCCAAATAATATTTAATGTCATTATGGAAGCTATTCATTAATATTGTCCTGATTGCTTATGTATTATGTATGTGCGTTTGTGTGTGTCTGGGTCATACTTCCCTGTCCTCGTCCACAGTCGAGCTGCTCTTTGATGAGAGGGTAATTCCAGCTTTAATTGCGTCTCGGTGCTCATTAAGCCTCTTTAATGGGCTGCCGGTAATAATCCGCTCATTCTTTTGGGGCTTAAAAAACTTTTAAATTGTTCTCAGGGTTAGTGGGATATCATCTATCTCAGTGCAAAGGCAATATAAAAGAAATCCCAAGGGTTTAATGTCAACATGCAACATGCCTCCTATAAATGCTCTTTTCTTCTAAATTGTAGAAGAGAAATGGCTTTGTTGTATTTTCCTTTTCAACCAAACTTGGACTATAACTGCACATGTATAATATATAGAGGAACAGGGCATGAAAGGTTTACAGTTTGATGTATTTAAATGTATTGTTTTTATATGTGCAATGAGTTCTTAATACAATTGAGATTGATACATTTGTCAGTACGAATTTGCACAGCATGCCAGACTAGTCACATTTTCTAGTTAATTAGGCATCATTATCCTCAATAGGTACAACATAACTTGGAGATCAGCATAGTTATAACCCCATTCACATCACACAAATCACAATAGATGGCCACTAAATTCGATCTTTACCTTCTGTCTTGCTTCTTCAAGTCTTTTCTTTGAACTGTTTCCTTTGCACTTGACACTCGCTTTCTCTCGGCGTCTTTCCCCATTCTTGCTGTCAGGCTAACAATTGATGGTTGTTTTCCCAAAGAGAGCCATGCCAGGGCCTGGGAGAAAGACTAGGGGAGTGTTGTGAGGCTGGAGGGGAGCCAGTGGCCGGGGGCTTGCACAAAGGCAGGATAGATGTCTGTTGGCTGGAGCCCGGAAGAAACTCTACTCTGGCGGCTGGAACAGATGGAGGGTTGTAAGGATTGTGGCTAAAAAGTTCAAGTGTGTGTCCCCACAGCACCAGTGGCCTCTCACCCCAGAGCTACTATTAGCAGTTGTCAGCATGCTGGAGGCACTTATTAAGTGGAAGATGTTGCATTTTATTTCATCACAAATCCCATACCTACATTAATTTTAAGAAATTTGTGGTTCAAGATAAAGTGTGTTGGCATCTCTGTAGAACTGTATGTGGCTGGTAATATTGGATTTTATGTGATGCAATACTGCCATCTGGTGGAGGAGATTATGAATAGTCATTTTAGAAGTATAATACACAATAAGAAGAAAACACTAACTACACGTTTTGCATTAACGATACTCTTTTTATACTAATTGCACAATATTAAGCATTACTGTATATGGTATAAGATTAGTTGGTAGAACCAGTCAAATGAGTCTTATTTTTATATATTTATGTTCTTTTTCATCTTTATTGTTAGGACAGTTTAGTGACAGGAAACCATGGAGAAGAGTGGAGCCAGATTCAAACTCACAACACCACGGCGAGCATTTCAAACTCTGAATATGAGCCATATGCTCTTCCAACGTAAACCGTATATAGTGTTAACTATCTTTGTGTCAGAATAACTACAGTCATCCAGCCATGAATCCAGCCATAAAAATATAGTAATTCTAGAAATATATGTATTATGTTTTATTTTATTTTTATTTATTTTTTTGCAGAAGTTGCCAAAGTATGACCAGTCTGTTCAGTAACACCATGTCCCCTGCCAAAGATGGAAGCTCAACCCTGCCCCGTCGTTCCAGCAACCTCAGCAAGCCTCCACTCAGGGCTCTTTATGATTTACTCATTGCACCTATGGAGGGGGTGAGTACTCTGTGTATGGGTCATTGGTCACCTATTCAGCTTAAACCATGTGGCAGATTATACCATGTGGGAAAATTCAATCACGAGAATACAATTTAATAATCTGAATGTATTCATGTAGTGTGTCTAACCTAATCTATTTTGGTCTGTCAGGGCTTGATGCACTCCAGTGGGCCCGTCGGCAGGCATCGGCAGCTTGTGATGGTGCTTGAGGGAGAGCTGTACCTCATTCCCTTCGCTCTGCTAAAAGGAAGCTCCTCAAATGAATATCTATATGAGCGCTTTAGCCTTATAGCTGTCCCCTCTATCCATGGCCTTGGATCAAGTGTTAAGGTTAGAAACTTTCATTTATCAGTTTCCAATGACTCGCATGTCTGTTTTACTGTGAGTCTATCTTCCTCCCACTGTACAAAGATATACATGTGTTTGGAGATCCTATGACTCTAAATTGCTCCTAGTGAATGAATGTGAAAGTGAATTCTTGTTTGTCTGTGTATTTCTCTGTGTTAGCCAACATAATGACTCAAAGATGACCTTTTCATTAGAGACCAGAATTTACGAACTAACTTTTATTGTCACTCTCTCTTTAGTCTCACTCTCACCGACTTGGCACAGCTCCTTGCGGTGGTGTGTCTATGGCTGCAGTAGTTGGTAACCCCAGACTGCCCTCCCCTGTCATGGACAGGTGGTTGTGGGGGCCCATGCCTTCTGCAGAAGAAGAGGCCCTCATGGTGGCAGAGCTCCTGGGCTGCCAACCTCTGGCTGGTTCTTCTGCCACTAAAGAGCGGGTCATGAGTGCCCTCACACAAGCTGAGTGCGCCCACTTTGCTACTCACATTTCCTGGAAACTGGCAGCACTGGTGCTAACCCCAAATCCAGAAGGGCTCTCTGCTGGAGCAAGTGCCAGTGTAGGGACGATCGGAAGAGGTGCAGGTGGGAGGAGAGGGAGCAGCGGCAGAGGCAGGAAAGGGTCTGTTGGAAGTGGATACACCATCCCAGAGTCTCTGCACATGCAAGATGACAGCAGCGATGTGGAGAGCATCTGTGACAGTCCACCGCTACAAGAGTTCCTACTTACTGCTGCAGATATACTAAACCTTAGGCTGCCTGTCAAGCTAGTAGTCCTGGGGTATGTTATTCGGTTGTATACCTATTAAGTTTAATATTATATATACAATTACATAATTATGACATAAACTTGTTATGTGTGGATTTTAGGTCTTACCAGGAGTCCAGTAGTAAGGTGACAGCAGACGGTGTTGTAGGGTTAACCAGGGCCTTCCTCGCTGCCGGCGCTCAGTGTGTACTTGTCTCCTTGTGGCCTGTCCCTGTTGCAGCCTCTAAAGTTTTTGTCCATGCTTTCTACACTGCCCTCCTCAATGGGACCAAGGCTAGTGCTGCTCTGGCAGATGCCATGAAGACTGTCCAGAGTAGCAAGCAGTATTCACACCCCTCCAACTGGGCAGGTGAGTGGAAACTATTCACTTATCAGGAATAACATAACAACTGCCCACCTATTGTGTACTGCGATGCACTTTATATTTTGACTCCTTAAAATCAAAACCATCTTCAAATATTTTTTAAGCAGGTAGTGAATATGACTATAAGGCTGACATCTAATTAACTGAATTGAACAAAGATTCTCTTTATTTAAATTCTAATATTTTCTATCCTTTTAGGCTACATGCTCATTGGAACTGATGTGAAGCTCAACAGTCCATCTTCCCTGATTGGCCAAGCTTTAGCAGAGATTCTGCAATATCCTGATCGGGCACGAGATGCACTGAGAGTTTTGCTTCATTTGGTAAGCTCTGAATAAAGCATACCACACTGATTTAAATAATTATCAAATGTTACTTTTTGAGACTGACATTTTACTTTCTCGCTCACTGTAGGTGGAAAAATCTCTCCAAAGGATACAGAATGGGCAGCGTAACTCTATGTACACATCACAGCAAAGTGTGGAGAACAAAGTGGGGGGTGTCCCTGGCTGGCAGTCTCTGTTGACAGCTGTAGGTTTCAGACTGGACTCTGCAGGCACTGGTATCCCTGCAGCTGTCTTCTTCCCCACTGCCGACCCAGGAGACAGACTCCAGCAATGCAGCAACACTTTACAGTCACTACTGGGTAAGAACATGTGACGACTATTGTACACGAGCTTTGTCACTGTGTTACTTATCTACTGTATATATTATATGCAGGTCTACCACCCCCAGCTCTGCAGGCTTTGTGTAAACTTATAACAGCGTCAGAGGCCGGAGAACAGCTAATCAACCGGGTAGGTCTCCCCAACATGTTTTTTATCACAGCTTGCATACTCTCAGTTATTGGTTTCTTATAGTAAGAAAACCATAGACTTTTACCATTATAAAGGTCAGAAGAGGATACAAAAATGTCATCCTAGCTGTGACATAATCGGATCTAACGTTCTTTCGTTGTACTAGTAAAACCTCCAAATACTCCCATAATTTGTGTACTGTGCACGTGTGATAGGGGGTAATCTTGCTCAGGTTTATCCCCAGTGATTATACATAACGTGACTAGCACGTGCATAAAAGGGTTGTGGCTCTTGTGCACAGTAATGTCACTTGTCATGTATAGCTGCTGTTGTTTCTAGCAAAGGCGGAGTGGGTAATCGGGAGAGTCGGGAGGATTCCCGGTGGGCCGCGCCGTTCATGGGCCGGTCGGAGTCAAGGAAAAATAATAACCAAACTCTGAACATGTCATTGTGATTGA
>JAVQJW010280752.1:0-10038 GCA_036025195.1 Hypseleotris klunzingeri
GGTGTGAATAATTCTGGACATGACACTTTTTATTCAAATGTAAATAAAAGTTGTCAAATATTTTTTTTTAACAACTATGCCTCTTGTACATTGTTCTATAATATTCGGGTATACACCTGTGTCATTTCCAGTCAAGAAAACACTTTCTGGTTAAAAAAAAATAACTTTAAGTCAAAATTTGCCAGGGGTGTGAATAATTTCGTCTACAACTGTATATTACAAGTGGGGGTCAAGCTCAACCTATATGCGTCTCTTTACATTTTTCCTTGTACCATTTCCTTGCGCAAATGATTGCTTAGATGCCATACGAAAGCATGTATAGAGGAGTATAATTAAGAAAATACAAAGCATACATTTCCAAAGACTATAGTGTGTGGCATAGCAAAAGCTAGAAAAAAGATAGTTTGCACATAAGCATAGTTGGTCACCAGACTGTGCTCAATTTGACTGCACCAGAAATTGTGATACACATAAGTTCATGACAATGACATGGTTTAAATGCAAATACAAACTTGTCAAGAAGGTTTGTATTAGGGGTGAAATAGCCAAGATCAACTGACATGCCTCTCAGCTTTGGATAGTCCTAAGGTTAATCTTGCACCCTTTCTTGTCCCAGAGACAGTGAAGAGGCACTGGGGGGTTTTCAAGGATGCTTGGTGGTGTTTAAACACAATGTTTTTCTCACCTGGCTGATGCTGGGTAGCTTCGTGAGGAGCATCTGGAAGACTGGAGGTGGCAGAGTTTGTTGAAGAACCTGGAGGAGTTGCTGAGGTTGGCCACATACTGCGATGGCATTAGTCAGATGGTCTACACCCTTCTCAAATTCACCTTTGAATCAAAACCAATTACAGTGAGTTTTACGTCTTTCAAATGCCTGTTTGTTTAATATGATATTCAAAAGGCAGTAAGTTTCAGCTTTAAACAGAATCAGAACTTTGATCATGTTGTCTTAGGGGTGAAATAGCCAAGATCAACTACCAATGCTCTCAGCTTTGGATAATCCTAATGTTAATCTTGCACCCTTTCTTGTCCCAGAGACTATTCAAAGTGACTGGGGGGTTTTCAAGGATGCTACAGTTCAAATACATAAAACTTCATCTAAATCTGTATGGTTCTGTTATCACCTAAATTAATCTGTCATAACATGTTTACTGATAATATACAATTATATTTTAATGTTATTTATTCCTGATCATTTGGTTGATGAATCACATTCTTAATTTAGAAGAACCAGTACTTAAAACAAAAAAAAAATCTGACGACCATTACATTGGGGCTGGTCACCACTCTTGACTTGACACGTGGTTCTAACCATTAGTTAATAACTAGAAGATTAACCAGTTTACCGATTCTTTATAAAACACTACTTGTGGTACACAATAAGCATATTCTCGCTGACTTTGTTGAGTGAGCCTGACCTTGTGACAACAGCTCTTCTCCCAACTGGATTTCCTCCAGAAAGAATTTCTGAACAGCTTCAGCGTCTTTCAAGTCTGGGAGCTTCAAAGTCAAACAGAAAAGTAAAGTGTAAGATATCAAGAGAAAATATTTGTATTGAACACACGTCAAATTTTGACTTACCTTTGCCAAACCAGACCTCTCAGCAGAGCTCTTCTGCTTTCTCCTTCCTGTGAGAGAAATGCACATACTGTGACTTTGGGCGGAATTAAGTTACCGTGACACACATGTGATTGACGTTAGCATTTAGCTAACAGCATACGCATATGTATCTCTCACTCAGCCCCACAGAGTAAAAGGGGGAAAAAATCACTTCTTTTGGTTTGTACTTTTTATCTGTCGACCCATGCATTTGTGGGACATTTGTGAAAAGCTAGATGTATCGGAGTGTCGTCCTCTATTACTTTGATGCTAACATGTTCCTAACCTGCACCAGGCTAAGTGCTCAGCTGAGCTCACCTTTACTCGTGTTGAAATATACTCACGTTCACGAAGCTTTTGCTTAAAGTTCGGATCACTCCGTCGTTTTCTGTCAAAATAAATACAATATGCAACAAAGAGAACGCCACAGACCCCGGCGACAATCGCAGTCGTCCTACCGCTCATCATCACTGAAACTACTCATGAGCTACGAGCTACAGGCTAAAGCTAAAGCTAACACGCAGCGGCAAGAAGCGTAAACCGGAAACACGTAATCCAGAACGTATGACGTTTCACCTCTTTACTTCGTCCGAGTTATTTTTTTATAACAAAAATAAAGATATTTCAGCTACTTACTTACTTCAGTTATAACATTTACCATATCACATTTACTGATATTAATTTTAATAAGTATTCATGTTGTTTTAGGCATGCTGTAAAACAACGTGAATTTCTAAGTTCCAGCCAGGCTGTACTACCTGAACACAGACTCGTCTCGTTGTAGGGTAGTTTGTTAGTTTATGTGCAGTCATTTCTTTTTACACCAATACAAATTGCGTTAACAGTACAATATCAAGCTATAATCTTATTTTGGAAAATATGACACAAATCAAAAGACATGGGCACCACCAACCAACATATTCAAAGCACTCCAAGTACTTCACAAACTATGGCATTTTATTCAAACAGAAGCTTCTGCTTTGCTTACATTTTTACAATAAATTACACATGACCATCATGAGATGAGCCTAATAAATACTATTAAGCATTGTCCAATAAACTCCATTACTTTCACTTAAACTAAACTCCAGACCACTCTCCATTTACAGATTCATACAACTTCTCAGGCCATGTACATGTCAGAAAATAGGTTAGCCCAACCAAAACAATCCTCATTTCTTACAAGCATAATAGAAAACTAATGTTAAACGTAAAGGGGAAAACACAATTATGGAAAAGGCAGTAAATGAACCAAAGAAACTAATAAAGACAAACATGCTGTAACCCTCTGTATTTACACTTAAACTACAGTTAAAACCGTAAAACTGTTTTTTACAGAAAAGTACATGTTATTAACAGTGCAAGATATTAAATAGCTTGACTCAAACACTTTTTCAATATACAAATGTATAACAAAAACATACAATTACATACAAGTGCCAAACAAAACATAACTTCAGGTCATTATCATACAGAAGTGAGCCTATACAAAGGAAACACTGTAGATGTAGTCTTCAGAAATGTACACACATACATCACTTTATGATATAAATGCACATTTACAATAATATCTTTACTCTTGTCGTAGCACAGACAGACCCCGGATTTTTTGGTAGGGACTGATGATTGTGGGAGGGAGAAAATCTGGTTTAATATTTAATATGAGCAAAATAAAGAAGCTGCTGTGTTTGATGCTTGTAAGAAAAAAACTTGATATTAATAAATGTGCGATTCAGCCACATACCTGTGTTCTGAACTTGGGTAAATGCAGTGACAAACTTAAGAGCTACAATAATCCAGTTTTGAGGTGAACCAGCAAGTCCTCAGTAAAAAACAGAGGGCTGTGGTGTGAGATGAAAACATGATTACATGAATAATGACAGCTCAGGTTATTTGAAGTGTGGTTTTTACTGGTGTTTAGACAACCCGCCCTGTTCAGTCAAGATTATATTGTACCAAATACTTTTCTGTGTAAAGCAGTGGATTCTCTTCAAATGTATGACAAAGTTTTTTTTGTAGCACTTCGTGTTTTGTGTCTGTAATGTACAGTTAGCCAGCCGTTTTTATCGCTTTTATGTGGCTTTTTGTCAATGTTCTATAGTTGAGGTATCCACAAATTACCCATACAACCACACTTCAAAAAACCCAATGAAGCACTGAAGTGATGTGATCAATGCATATTTGAACTGTCAGTTAGACCCAGGCTGTGCAAGTCCTCAGTAGTAGATTTCAGTCGATCCGTGAGTTTTGGATAGGTGTATAGTCTGAATTAAATGTCTTTCTAAACCAACAACAACCATCACAGCCCTTTACTGGCAGCTCACTCACAGCATTCATCAGTCTTTTGCAAGAGACACATTAGTCCAGGTAACCCTCTAATTTGGGAAAGTGCTGTCCTTTTTTCAAAGTGCCCCATGGAGAAGAACCAGAAGGCACTACAGTATCATTCCTAAGATTTATCCACTTTATGTTGATGTGCGATGGTTTAATCCTATCCATAAACAATGATAAGACTCAAAATGAACACATACAGGACACACTCCTGTACTTTGTCATTTCAGACCAAACACAACAAAGGCCTTTTCCAAAGAGAGTCATCAGAGAAACGTAGCTTTGTTAAAATTAGGATTACGCCCTTAATGCCAATGTGGCAGTGTTCTTCTAAAGTCCCCAGGATAAAATGGTGAGCACAAGCGCACCATGTGACTGAGGACAGAGCACAGAGGGGTTTCTCTGGAAAGTATCCCTTACCAATACAACTTTATCAAATGGAAACAATTATTGCTTGCAAAAACAATTCTTATAAATGTTCAATTAAGGAGAGCAAAAAAGACAAATTGTTTTTTCTTTTGGATAAATTGAATCCTCTACACAATCTTCATAAAAGTGCACTTAAGTGCATTTAGCTTGCCAAGAGAACAGTTGTCAATAGAAAATAGTGCTTGTTTCTTGTTTTTATCTGTCTCTGGTCTGATATTTGTGCCCCAGTAGTTACAGTCTGTACTTGTCTGTCCTGTTGGAAGGGTGCGGGGTGGCTGACCCCTGGGTGCTGGTTAAGTGCTTAAGTGCGGTGGGTCCTGTGTGGGACGTCCTGTCACCTACACTCCACTGAGACCCCAGATGTTTGAGAAGAGGAGGAGGAAGAGGACACGGGCGGGTCGGCCAGTGTCAACATGACGGCTGCTGTGAGGGAGCTGGACGAGGGAGAGGAGGAGGACGATGATGAAGACGATGCAGCCACAGCACCTGAACAACACAACATGTTATGTGCTTCAGATAAACAATACAATAAATAAAAAATGTTTTACTAGTACATTAGTATTTTGTCTAATCCAAACTTACTTTCCCGTTCCTTCTTCTTCATGCGTTTCCTCCGGCGGTCGATGGAGGCCACTTCAGATTTAAGGGAGAGGTAGTGGTTTCTGATGTCCTGTAGTTTCTCTTGAAGAAACGAGATCCTCTCCAGACTGCTCATTTTCTCTAGATCAGCTAGTATAAGTGCACAGTGTTAGACACATGTACGTCCTAATATATTTTAATGACATTTTTAGAAAATACACATAAACCTCGCTCTGCATCCTGACACTTACACATCTGGAAGCTCCACTTGTAGACACGTGGTGATCTCCCGTGGTGGTTGTCTCGATGGTGGGAATGGTCACTGTCACCCTGTTTGTGGTACTTGTGGCTGGATGGGGGAGAACGGCCATGAGACTTGGGTGAAGTGGCACCCTTCACGTCCGGTGTGATGGTTTTAGAGGCAGTTGTTTTGGCAGTGGCCTCAGTAACAGATTGGTCCTCACTGTCACTACTATTGGCTGTGAAAGAGAAACATTTAATTAATACAATAATTGCATACATAAACATACAGTATATCATAGTACTGTTGGTGGTGGTGAATGTATGTCTGTTCCCTGTAAAACAAATGGCAAACTGAAATGGCAGTTAGCGGATGATCTGAGCTGTTCTTACCTGTTTTCCTGTTCTTTTTGGGAGGGACACCGAGGCTCTTTCGGTTTGGCTTGTGTTTCTTTGAGACTACTCCGGTGTGTGGCTCTTTCTGCCGTTTTTGACTCACTGAAGCTAAAGGTGAAAACAGTGAGACAGTAAGAAATGCTGATAGGAATGACAATCCCTTCCCTAACTCTCTAACTATATACTGTAGATGTAGATGACTGTACCTTTGGATTTGTGCTCCGCGTCCTGCAGGCTGCTGCTGCTCAGCTCCAGGCTACAGTTGCTGCTGCTGTTGCAGGACAGACTAGGGTCGAATGGTTTGGAGAGGGAGCCAGCCCCCTCATCCTGAGGGAGGTCCTGCTCCCCTCCTAGACTCTCCACCTCCACAGTGCTGCTGTCTGTCTCACTGCGGCCGCCCGCGCCATCCTCCGCAGAAGGAGCATGGGGCAGTGGGGCAGAGGGGGGCTCAGAAGGCAGGGCGGGGGGAGTGGAAGGCCGGGGTGAGGATGGCTGTACTGGACCTGAGTCCTCCACAGCGCTGCCTCCTCCTGAGGGAGACCCGGGGGTGGATGGGGGAGTGTTGAGGACTGAGTTGCTGCCACTGCTGGGGAACTCCTGTTTGTCAGTGTCCATCTGCTCCTCTGAGACCTCATCCTCAGGACCCCCTTCAGCTTCATTAGGGTCGTCCAGACAGGGTGGGACGGGTGGAGTAGGGGAGGCCGCCTCTGTGTCCGAGTCAGAGAACAGCTCTTTGAGAGTCTTTTTGGGCCACTGAGCCTGGATACTGGACCATACATCTTTCTGACCCTTACGCACAGCAGGACGCTCCTCTGGATTAGGAGAGGTCTTGGCCCTCTTCTCTGGGATCTCCCAGAACCCTGACTGTCGCCCTCCTTTCTTCTCCTTCATTCCGTTGTATTTCTTTGATGCAGTGCCTTTGGTTTTGGGGCGGCCGCGCTCACTGATCTCAGGCTTGGCCTCAGTGTGTGCTGCCCCTTCATCTTCTGAGCTGCTGCTGGAGGCCTGTCCCGGGACCGTCCTCTCCTCTTGTTTTCGAGGAGCCGCCTGTAGCCACTCTGCGCTCCTGGTGCTCCTGGTCTTGGCTTTAGTGTGGCCTTTAGGGGTCCTCTCCATCGCCCCCTCAGACTTCCTCTTCCTGGGGCTCACCTCTGGCTCCACCTCAGGCTGGTTCTTCTTCTTCACTGTGTCAGTACTGTCTGACCTCACAGTGTCCTGGGGCTTCACTGAAGCTGGAGGAGGTTCGGAAGTCTCAGGAGGAGGTCCTGTGTCCCAGTGCTCTAATGTGGACGATGGCTCTGATGGGACCTTTCTGCTCCGTCCTGGTCGATCCTCCTCATTGTGCTCTGGCTCCTCATCCTCGCGCTCACTGTCATCTGTTGACATTTCAGATGCTACAGACAAACACAGAACATAGTTTAGTTTCAAGTAAAACTCAATTTAACAACAGGATGTTTTGTGTGCAATATTACTTTGTAGTCCATTGAGAATAGATGTAATTTCTATAGACTTGACGGCAGACTGCTGAGTTGCTTTGTCCTCGCTGTCGTCCATTTTGGAGAAGACGTCCTGACTCAGACATTTGGAACGAGGACCGCGACTTGGGCCCAGGGAATCCCTTTCATTGAGCCTCTCCAATCTGTCCCGCTCCCTCTCTGCTTTATTCTGTCATTAATAAAACCAGCGTAAGTAAAAGGATATAAATATCCTTTCAAAGTACATATCCACAAATTGTGTTACCTTTATTTTTCTGCGGTGCTTGATTTTAGTCACATTCTTATTCACTGGCCGTACAATCTTGTCAGCTTTGATCCATTCATCATATCTAAGGGTGGGCAAAGAAAAAAAAGACAATTTATTTAAGATTACAAGCTGATAGTATGCAGCACATCTAAGTCTCTTATTCCACCAGACATCTTAACCCTGACCCCAACATGTAGCACTGACACAAAGTTAGCCTCAAACAGCAAGATGAAGAGGAAGTCTCATGGTAGTATGAAAGAAAGACAGACCTTTACAATGAAGAAACAATATTTACAGCAATCACCACAGAAATATAAACATAGAAGTCAACATACAGTAGGTCCCACAGTAGCAAGGGTCAAATGAAGAAATGAAAAGATTCACAACAGCACACACAACAGGCAATGCAGAAAACATCCCTGTGTCTTTGATAGAGTGCTAGAGGACTGCACCACAACAGTAAAGACAAAATGAAATGCTTATAAAAAACTAAATCTTAGTCTAGTTGATTCCCTAACAGTCTACTGAGCACTGCAGTAACCCTGACCCAAGGGGGGAGGGGGGAGAGGGTTGAGAGGTAAAGGTGAGTGTAGCGGCCCTTCAAATATAATCAAATGTCCAAAAGAGTGCTTGAAATTAGTACATTAGACTAAGAAGATTGGATAAGGAGATATTAATACTGCTTGCGTGAATTGATTAAAAGCAAGCTGGTCTTGGCTTGTTTTTGAGAGACAGACAGGGGATTTAGTCAGGCCTGGTTTACACTAGAGTAGAATGGCACAGGTTGGGTCAATATTAAAGGGTTGTGTCAGCAAGAGTATAATTCTTATATTGGAAGAATTATGTATTCCATAAAACTCCATAAAACGTTTTCTGAATGTTGTCCATAGAGGACTACTGTCAAAGCTACTATTTACATTTATTTTTCTTTCTCATATTTTAAACACATTTGTTGAACTGTTTAGGTAGAAGACTCCTAGTAGACACAGTACTGTGCTGTACTCACCCGACCCGTGCCATCGGCTACTGTGGAAACAAGGCTTCAGAGCTAAACAGGGAAGCTGAGGAAAGACTGAAGCTAGTTCAGTTCGACCACTAGATGGCCTTGTTTGAAAGCATCAGATCATATGAAGGAATAGGGATGTATATCTGCTACTGCTGCAGGGATAGCCCATGTACAGGTTATCCCTTTGAGGTTAAAAGATGTTTGATTTTTAGGGTGAATATAGACATTATAGTTTTTTCTTCCCCAGGTCCTGTCTTACCTGACGTTCCAGCCACAGTAGTGCACCAGGTAGAGCACCTCTCCCCCCTCCACGTCTGCCTCTTTCACAGTGGCCTCGTACGTCTTCAGAGTTCGGCCTCGCCCATACCTCACCTGCACCTTCATCCCCGGGGGGTAACACTCAAACTCCTCCCCTTCCTCCCCCTCCTGACTGCTGTCATCCCTGCAAGAAAAACAGTTCAGCACTTCCTGGCCCTAGACTGCCATTGTACAGACCATAGCATACCCCACTACACCACCCACTCCCACCCACTCCACTGCCTCTTCTGTCTACTCTCACCTGCCTTAAGTTAGCATCAGCCTTCAACAGAAAAGCTAAATATAGATTAGCTTTCCATAATATGCCTGAATCCTAGTCAACTGTAAACTGGCTCCGACAACCCCACTTATAGTATAAACCAGGCAAAAGGAACAGAACATGGAGAAAATAAATTAAAAAAAATAAACATTGGTTCATGACAAAAAGAAAATCTTACATGGAGGTAAAATTATGGGCTACACTCACCACTTTATTAGGTAGACCTTGTATCTAATAAAGTGGCACCCCGAGTGGTCTTCTGCAGTAGCCCAACTGCTTCTTGTTTAGTCATATTCAGAGATGGGTCTTCCCTAGACCCTGATGTGGTTCTTTAAGCTAATGTAACATTTCTATTATATCAAATTAATCTCCTTGTAACATCATAGCAACTTGGCAACTTACTGGATATTGTATCCTTTTTAAATCATGGTTTGCAAACCAATAACAAATGAAATTCAGAGTAGATGACCAGTTAACAAACTAATATTAATCCTCTATGACCAACAACCACACCATATTCCAAGTCACTTATCACATGTCTTCATTCTGATGGCTCCAGCTGTCCCAAACACATGTGATTGACAGAATCCACTGGGTTGACACCATAGGCCAACTAGCCCTTTGCGCTTACAAGAGAATATTTAGGTCTACCTCATAAAGTGTGTGCAGAATTAACCAACTTAACATAACACACAAAATCTCATTCACACACAAAGGAGAGAAACAGCCACAAGAAGGAGCTATTGAGAAGAGGATATGTCAAAGCCAAAGGGAAGGTGTAGCATTGCCAGTAGAGTAAGTAGGTTAACCACAGAGGGCCGTGGGGTCAGGTTAGCACAGAGAAGCACAACTTGGCGAGCGTCTACACAGCGTTAAAAAGAGGAGCACAGCTGCAGTATTGAAGTTGGTCCAGAGCAAAACATTACCCTCCTCATCCCTACCCCCGCAAACTCCCACTCTTGATGAACAAGCAACAATTAACAAAAAAATCCGTTACAATGTCCACACAAAATCACAGAAATTACTCAAACTGTTCCAGGTATTTTTAGCTCATAGCCCACACATAACTGGCACTAATTATATCTAAAATGAGCTTCAATTTCTAAAGGGAGGTTAGGACAATCTTATTTTAACAACT
>JAVQJW010281472.1:0-10530 GCA_036025195.1 Hypseleotris klunzingeri
ACAATCATCCATACATTCACTGTTTAAAACACATTATAGAGCTACTGATTCTGATGCGGTTTGTTATAGGATCACATCTGTTTTATACACATCTATGTTTGTTTTTCTATGTGTCTGTCTCGATGCATATGCTATAGCCAGTCGATCTGTGTACATAATCCCCTTCATGTTCATTTATGCCTGTTTGAAAAATCACCCTGTATCCCAACTGGGGACTAACATCAAAGACTGTGATGGAGGATGAATAGCATGTAACTATATCTAGTATTTGTCCATGAGAAAAGGGACAAGACACTCTGTCTTCTCCTCGCTGCTGGTGCCGTTTCCTCACTTTAGATTAATAGATCTTTGATTGCTGCTACAGCCCAGCGCCTGTGGATACAAGTCAGAGTGGTGCCTGCATGTGCAGCCTTATTAGTTACGTTTGGGCTGGGCAATATATTATTTTATGGGTTATTTCAATTTTCCAAACACTGAGGTATTAAATAAATAATGGATTTTAGTTTTATATATTACAACTCACACTTTAAATTGGAACTACCATTTTAATATTATATTAATTGTTTGGTAAGAAAGCATAAAAATTGACAGGCTACAACATTCAAATCTGAATAAATGAAACCACTAAAAACTAAACAATACATCACAATATTGCTGAATTCTCTGAGACTTTAAAAGAAACAGTGATAGAATTTTTTGTCCCCATCGCCCCCACACCTACTTATAGGCCACATTAAAGAAGGTGTCAGGTTAAGCTAGGCTAACACTTCAGACCTCCTGATTGACAGCTGTACCTTTAAACTCTCCCTTTAAATGCTCCTTTAAGTGTTTTATGTAGTAACCTGCGCATAGCCAAGCAGTAAAGAGGCGGCAGCTGTGGTGTTACAGATCAGCGGACCTCTGAAAATAGAAAAAGACCTGCGGGGGGTGTCCTGATGGGAAAGGCTCGGGGGGATACGGCCAAATTAGGAGAAAGTGCTCTCTTCACAATAACACTGCAATGATTATAAAGCTCATATAGGGCTGAGACATGTTTGAGCATGTGCTATAGATAAGTCAATCATGTTGGGTCATTTTTTATCCATTAGCCAAGCAGTGGACAATATGGGAAAAACATCACAATTGCGATTTTATATGGATTGTAGTTTACTTTGTTTTGCCTTACACAGAAAACAACTGCCATCAAACTCAATGTACATCCAATTTAATGTTCATCATAATACTTTTTTATAAATGTATTTTTCTTTTTGATATTAGAACACTTGCATTGTTACAGTAATTAGCAGACCATCATAATTTCGTTCCACAATACAACTTTTTACAGTCTATATAAAACTACGATAATAATCTTTTATCTTACTTCAAGAACACAAATGCTGCTTTAGATCATATAACATCTATTCTGATTAAACGCTGTATTTTATGGTCACTGCATGTGCCAATACTTGCAGATAACTGCCAATAAAACTTCCTGGAGATTATTAAACTGTTTTTGCTAAAAATACACATCAAAATCTATGCTTATTTTGTTAATAATTAGGGCTTACATAAATCCAAACAGACAGCTGCAGCATTTGTTCTGTTCTATATATCCACTAATTAAAATGTATATTCAGAAACAAAAAGGACTTTATTGGTCTTGTTAAACAAAGCTATGAAGGCCTATATAACCCAGTGATTTATGTGAGAGGTTTTCAGCTGTTTCTGGCTTCACTCACCTGTTTGGTCATCAGAGGCACATTACATGGCCACATACCAGTTCGACGACAGGCAGGCAGATATCACTTGTGTAGTCCGACACTGAAAGAAAGATAAATAATGAAATATTAACAAACTCCATGTGTCTACAAAGTGTTTTATCACACAAATGGATCGGGTTTAAGGGATATCCACGAATAAGCTGCAACTGGAAGCTTTGAGTAATGCACAAGCCAACACAATGGGTTTGGAGGCTGTATATCACTGCCATGGTCGGTGAATGCACATGTGGTCCAGGATGAACCGTAGGGCACAATGTTTAGATGGTGGTTTTCAGTTTCGGTGACTAAACAAACTCAAGCTGAAGTTTTTGCTTGTGGGAAATACACAGTTTGCAGATGAGACTATAGCAATTTACTAACACACAGAAACCGCATTGACATAGTGTATACAACAGCCAACGGTTCACAGCTCCCAATGTTTGAAGAGCTGGAAACCAATAACCAAACCTGACAAAAGACAAATCTAGGCATAATTTTGAAAATTCGACAGATATAAATGTATTTTCAAGCTTTGTCATAGGGAGCAAAAATCCCATAGTGATTCGTTCTTAGAGGGAAAAACTGAAGATGGAATTCCTCAATGACATTCCTTGCATTTGTAGAAAAGCGTAACTTGATGAATGACAGTGATGCAGTATATCACAGTTTTAGACTTCAAACAGACGAATCAGCAATGTTACGGTGTCTTACAGAGTTTCAGAGCATCTCAGCAACAGCAGCTGAAATACAGGCACTTTGTTCACGTTTGTTCCCGTGAACCAACAGTACCAGGTGTCAATAAACTCCTACAGCGAAAACAATAAAAGCTAAAGTTACATTCATTTTAATGGTAAAAAGCTTGCTACATTTTATCTGCGATTGTGGAGAAAACTAAAAAAAAAGCCTTCTGTCCTAAATTACAATGTTGATTTTGGTGTACACAGAAAACACTACTGCTCTGTGGTCATAATTAAATTGAATTATTAAATTAACTGGGACACAAAGGCTTTTTGTGTACAGCAGCATTTGACCTGTGATAAAAGCAAAATGGTTTGTCTTGTAACTTTACAAAATACATTTTTGAAAAATGAAATGTTCGCTCTCAGATCTCAAACTAATTGTAAGCTTGTGTCAAAAGCATTGTTTTCCCTTTGATTCAGCAGCCTTAGTGCTAAAGATGCTGTTGACAGGGCATTCACATGGTCCAGATAGTGGTTAGTAGATGGATGTATGGAGGTTATGACAAAGACTCAGCAGCAGCCTCTCGGTCCCATAGATCCACATAGGTTCCCCACTGGGCCCAGTTCCCTATTTGCTCTAGACACAAAGTTTGATCTGTGGAAATTGGTCGGTCTGTTATAATACGTTCAGCCATCCATAGTACTGCCCCCTGGGTCACACTGTCTCTAAGGGTGAGTGGGGCAAAAGGAGGTTAAATAAAGTGTCAGAGACAGATGATGTCTCAACTCATCCGCAACACTGTTTTAGAGAAATACCTTTGCTACTGGACCTGGATCTAAATATACTATTCACATAAAGTAACTTCACTTATATTGGTTGATAATAGGCATAGGAATAAAATGTGCAGAATATATTTTGCAAAATATAATAGATACATTATTTGCTTATATCATAGACCAAAACATAACTATGAAAAGCTAAATAAAACCATTAACATTTCTAATTGATTAAAACGGATATAGTAGTAGTCTTACATCATACTACTACTTTTTTTTTTAAAATAATAATAAAATCCAAAACAAGGACAGGAAACTTTTAACCTTGCGTCATGAATGGTCAGGGTCCTGGACACCTGCTAAGTCTAAAGATCTTCAGAGAAAAATCTGCCCTTGTGATTTACGCTCATGCTCAAAAGAAACAGTGATAGTGGTCTTTGAGGGTACAGTAAGAAATGGTGCATGCAGAGAACAGGAGATGGACCCCTGGAGTGAGACCTCCCAAAACAGGCGCACCACATGGGATACAGTACCCTTACATCGCATGTTTGCTCCATTCACACAATCAAAGTGGACGCACACAGGTGGTAGGGAAAAAGTAACGGGAATCATACATTGTACGTAAAACATGTGTCTAAATCACCCCAAGCCAAAGCACTTCCCAGTTCCCAGCTTTTAGATAGGATAAGTAAATCACTTCCGAAGAATATGGCTCAACAAAGTGAACTGCGTGTTTTATTTCAGGAAACATACGGCCCAAAAAGTTGTTAACGTTAGAAGGAATGAAACAATAGAACATGATGTGATGTTGCCAAGTTTGCTTATGTAACCCCCCTACTTCAGTCCATTCACCTCGACAGATGAAAGCAAATCTTCCAAAATGATGTTGCAAAATAGGATGTTGTCCCATGAGAGGTCACAAGCTGAAGCTCATTTAGAACATGCTTTCACTTATTTGTTTGTCTTTTTGAAACAAATTACTTCCATTTGTGTCTGTATCTACAAGTTTCCGTCAAGCTCACTAAACTTTTTTTGACTTCTTGTACATTGTGTGCAGTTGGTATCTTGTTCGGTTTGAGGCAAATCAAGTTCTGCTCTGGGACATTGTCCTTGTTCCAAATTTGTCTCTTTCTCGCGCTCACACTTGCAGCCAGTCGCTCTTTGAGGTCTGTGAGAGAAGTCAATATGTTCTTTCAGCTGTCAACTGCATGCCTTAGTAGAGTAGAGTAAGAAAGAGAAAACATTGCTACATCACTACAAAACAACTACTTCACATTTACTGGACACTTTATTAGATACACATCTTTGCCAGCTTATGAGTTCAAAGGTAATAAATCAGCCAATGTTGTCATGTGATGAAGTGACAACCAAAAATCATGAAAAGGGTGATTTAAGTAACTTTGTTCATTTGGACTTTTTTAAACCATATTCAGGACCACTTTTTTAATGGTTTGATACACTAGGGAGTGAATGTACCCAGTGTCCATCCAGACACATGATATAATATTCTGGCACATTCCATAAAACCACTAACCTATTTACAGCTTTCACTTATTTTTATGATAAAGTGCGTTGTCAGCAGATGGTATGCTTTCCCACGCTTTAGTGAAGACAGTATACTGTATGTTTTTTATAAGTAGAATAACAAAACCAACCTGACATCTGAACTCTTTTGTGCATTACTCATGTTGGCTGCAGATTTGGAAAAATCAGGTATGGTGTCTGACCAAGTGCAGGTCGTAGAAAAGGATTGCTTTCCCAAAAACCAGATCTAAGGAGAAAGCTACACTGCACAAACACAGGAGTAGTGCAGGAGCAGTGGCTGGGCTCATACTACGTTCAGGATGAAAGCCAAATGCCTGCTTCACATCTGCATCCCGTTAAGGACACTAATAACAGCAGCGTCTTGCGCCCACAGTGAGGATGTGCACAGGCGTATACACATGTGTACAGAGTGGAAACTTCCCTGTGGAGGTTATTGTGGAGCTGAGAAAAGTAGTCCTCTATCCAAACACGACCTGGTGAAAGTGTGTCTCATCCTTGTTTGTTTATCAAAGACATGGTGCACATGAGACCTCTCACTTACACTTTTATTTTAATCAATGTTGGCACAAGCAGTTCCACAGAAGACAAACCATAACTAAAATCAAACATGTGTCCAAGTATAGGCTATCTTTTACATCCCTTGTCATCCCTTGGCTATACGTTCAAAAATGATCTGGCTAAATTTTATTCGTAACATTTTTGGGTAGGCCAATGGTGTAGTAAGATGCGGAGCACGTAACCCGAAGTCCGTTTTGTGGGGGTCGTTGGGGGTTTGACGCATCTTAATTGAGCGGTAGCAGGGCAGTACAGGCAACTGAGGGAATTTTCCACGTGCAGCACAAGAAACTGACATTCTACTACAAAATAAATGTCCACGTTGTTTCTTTTAACCTACATTTATGATTATATAAATAAAGAAAGACATGTAAATAAGAGTCCGTAACTTGTATAGTTAGTTTTAAAATGCTATTGATGATGAAGAAAAATAGGCTTAGATTACAGACTAAGATTATTTGTCTTTGTTGGTGGTGGTGCTTTTATTTTTTAAGCTAACCGGAAGTGACGCGCAGTTTCCCTCGCGCTTGACACTTCTCTGTGCGTAATTTAACACTCCAGCAGCGCGCCGTCTGTCATAGTTCCTCTGGACTTTACTGAGAACACATCAAACAGCGGTGGTATTAACGCAGGATGGATGTGAAGCTGATAGCAGTCGTGGCTGCGCTTGTGTTGGTCACATACGCACCTCAATCTGAAGGTACGGAATTCATTTAGCCTATTATTTTCTCTCTTTTCCCAGTTAATTCTTTAATTTGTAAACTATTTGTAATTGTTTTTTTGTATTTATCTTGATATAGCAGGCGTCAGAATACAAATAGGCCTAGTATATAACGACTTTAATTTAGCCTATAGAAAATCAAAATTATAAACTAGACATTGAAATATTAATAGGGCTAAAATGTATGGAGTTGTATAAGCCTAGTTATTTTACAGACATTGATAACTAATTAAAATTGACCTACCTGTAATAATAATTTTAAAATGGTTAATACGTGTATTAAAGTGGGGAAAAAAGAATTGTGCAAACGCTGGGGCCTCCTGAGGGGTAAAGCACATGTTTTTTCTGTGCGTAAAGAGCCGCGCGCTCGACTGGCACATCGCTCGTCAGTGTGTATTTGTTCTCCTGTTTTCATTTTAATGATGCACAAACGAGGGAGCCTTAAGTGCAGCTAGTCTGCATGGCGACATCAGACACCTATCATTCAGGTGCTCTTGTCTTTCTTATGTTAACACGCTTGTACGTGTGTAAAAATAATTAACATAGTGATAGGCCTACATTTATAAGTATTTTAACGCTATCTATACTCTATCTCTACTCTCTTTCACTTAAATAGACTACTGGAAAATTGTATGTCATTTTGTTATTTGTTGTTTGTCCTTCATTATTGCCTGTAATTACATAAACTGCACTTAGATAAATATACTGGCTTGTTTATATTGGCCCACATTGCATTGCCTTTCGACACAATACCTCAAATCAGATAGAGAAACATTCCTTTTCTCCACATTACCCAGATGAATTCATTAAGAAAGCTTTTGGCCACATTGAGACCACATTGATTGTGCATCCATCAGTATAATTCAGGGACCACACAGTAGTTTTGTATTCCACTGTTTAAACATTCTTCTCTATTGGAGATTTGTGACCATTTAGCTGGCTGAAGTGGTGTTTCTGTTTTATATAATTTTGGGGAAAATTGCCTGAACTGTATTTGATTGCAGAAGAGAATAAAATAATGGAGACATGATGAGACAATAGAAGTTGCTTTATAACATAGGTATAGGTTAACTTTGGCTGTGTTGCTTTGTTTTTTTCCGATAGGACAGCTGCTTAAAACCTAATCTGTTTGCCCTCTTCACAGGAAAGCCCATCAGTCTGGTGGAGAGATGCTATTGCCGCTCCACAGTCAACAACCTCCCAAGAGCCTACATCCGAGAGCTAAGGTTCATCCAGACTCCTAACTGCCCTTTCCAAGTCATGTGAGTATAGCACAACAGCACAATCAAACACATGTACACACAGCACTTTGTCAGGTTTTCTCCTTTTTGGATACTTCTTCTCACCATCAATCTCCGAGAGGCGACAGGATAGAGAAAAGCATTTTTACCAACACGCCCCTCTGTCACTCACACGCATCCTCCAAAAACGTGTGACTTTTGTCCACTTAAAAAAAACATTTGGCTTATGCAGCGGAAGTGCACACTTTGATTGCTCAATGCATTTTAGGTTTTTATAGAGAGACGAAATAGTTGTGGTCTTCGTCATTGAGTTGCTTTTTTGATTCGCTAGTGTTTCAACCTTTTAGTCTAATTTTGATGCAGTTTGTGTATATGTATTTCACAAGTCTGTGTCTCGTTACCATAGGCAGTAAGATGGAATGATTTGTAAATAGACAAATAACTAAGCCTTGCACATTTTGTAATTGACGTGCCATGATCCTGCCCTTAATGGACATGTGATCTGGTCTTGACCTCTTCTGTAAATAGCCACAAAGTTATGCTGCATTTAGAGATGTGTCTTGACACATGCTGACATCCCTTTGATCTTGATGCTCACATTTTTACAGTGCATTAATTTGGCATCACTATTAAGAATGGCATGCACTCAAATGTAATCCGAGGTACATCTACAGTTGTTGAAGAGAGAGGGAGGGGTCAGACCTACCCCTAAAAACAAATAGACTGCTGTGACGATATCTCAATGTGTCAAAGTCACAGTGATGTGTCAAATCGGCTTGTGTGATAAGAAAGTGTTAAAATAGCTGATACCTGAAGCTTTGCATAAATAACTCTTTCATCTTCTTCCGTTGCATAACCGCCAAATGCTCAACTATTTTCTTTTTTCTCTATCAGTGCAAAGTTGAAGACAAACAAGGAGGTGTGTGTGAACCCCGAAATCCGATGGCTACAGCAGTACCTGAGGAATGCGATCAACAAGTAAGTACAGTCGTGTTCTGCAATTCAACTAGAAATACAACACAAAACGTTAGTCTGGCATGCTGCATAATGACTTCCACCCTATAGACATTCAAAATAAGCACAAATACGCATTTACGCACACATGAATAGACTTTTGTAAATGAGACAGGCTTTAACTGCGCAATTGTAGTTCACAGCTTAAACATGCTCCCACATGACCCACTGGAGTACTTTCAGTCTGCTTTTGGTGCTGTGAATTGTGGCTATCCCATGTACGTTTGCTTTTATACTCACTATTTTGAGGTGCATTTTACTTTGTCTGGTCTATGTTCAATCAAATTTTCATAATTTGTAATTTAGTCTGTTTTAGCTGACTGAAGATGATAACATGTGTCAATGACATGTGCAAAAGTATCTTTAATGTAATTCATTCAATAAGTCAATCACGAGCCGCCAACATCAAGTACCCACTGCCTCCTTTCAGCTAGAAGGGCAGAGGCACTGTTTAAAAATACTTGGCACTGTAAAATGTATAGACAGACTCGAGATTCCATCCTGGGATCTTTGGATGGTATTTAAACAGTGGTTTGCAACACAACTGTGAAGCTATTGATGAGTTTTTGATTAAGACAATTTCCTGCATTCTTACCCAAAGTGTGGCCATTCACTAAGCTCCATTATGTACATATGCTCAGACGTGTACAGCCAGAATAAACCATGGGTGCATAGTCTATTGAGCCTTGCAGTCGGTTCGTCTGCTTTCAGGACGATTGTGGAGTCCTTGAGGTGTGAACGTGCTCTGCATAACAAAACAGCTCATGGAGAAAGTAGATGGAGGGCATTAACAATGGATCAGAGCTAATGTGTTTTCAATTACACACTGAGTAGAGAGGGAGGGGGTCGTTCATGAGGTGTAAAAAAACACACCTTTGAGTAGTACACATTTTGCCTTTTGTGCTCTCCAATAACTCTTAATGGAAACAACAAATCAGGGTTATGACCAGTATGGCTAATGACCAATTAACCAACAGACCAAAAAAGAAGACATAAATTATATTTTTATAATTGCTTTAGCCAATCACTACTACCTAATTTGCACTTTGGGTTCTAATATTTTTTACTCTTGAAATAATTGTACACCTTTATACTATCATAAACAAACATTTTACAAATCAATAATCTTCCTAATAAGATTGTTTATTCTGTAATTTCCGCATATTAACTGACAATCTTTCTTTTTTTCTTGCAGGATGAAGAAATCCAAACCAATCGTCTAACTCTTATAGTGAACTCCCCTAAGCCCCTTTTGTACCTGGACTTGGGCCGCCATCATAATACTATGTAGCCTGTTTCAATATGAGATCATTTGGTATATTGTACAGCACTTATTCTGGCTGAGAAGCTGCGGCCAAATATGGAAAACTAACCTACAGCTCATCACCATCACCACGACAACCGGCTTTACCAGCGGCACCCAAGACTCTGTGTGGGCACTATTACCACTTATAAAGATGTATTAGACATAACATTATTAGTGCAAAGTGCAATTATATCTGTGAGTGTATGTTGTTTTCTAATTTTATTGTATATACTTTTTGTTAATGGACTTCACCAGTAAAGAGCTATTTTTGATATGTTCTTGTTCTGGCCTCTGTCATTAAATGGGTCAATGATAGTGCAAGGTTATTGTAGGTTTGTGAAAAGGCAGTTTAGAAAGTCTTTGCAGTTCGCTGAGCCAGGAAAATTTATTATGTTACATCAATATTGTCGTTAACTAAAAACATTAAGAAGTTTGTTGTTTTTGAAGGGGAAAGAGTAGTATGCCAAGTCGTGTTTAGAGCTGATTGGCACCATGGAAAAATCTGTGGCTGCTTGCTAACTTTAGCCTGATTGTGAGACGTATATACAACCTAGTAAAAATGGCAATTACAATGTTTTGTGATGGAAATTCGGATGCCAAAAGAGCTGGAGCATTTCCTGGGCTGTTCTGCGGCCGGGAATAGTTCGGCCCAGTTAGCAAACATGTTAGACGTCTTCGAAACATCTGGATTTCAAAGAGTTTTAATTGAGCGACCAGTGCGTTGAAATTTACTGGAATCATAAAAACTGTCAGCTGGGCAAGAATAGTAACATTTGGTGACATCGAGTGCAAATGAATTCTCGTCAAAAGTCCAATTTAAAGAAACAGCAATTAAGAACAAGAAATCTGACATTACAATAGTCACAATATTGCCATTACTTTGTACATATACAGGACTACCTACTGTCATGCAGATAGCAATGCACTTTATATGTGATATATTCATGTGATA
>JAVQJW010281597.1:0-11610 GCA_036025195.1 Hypseleotris klunzingeri
CTATTAGACCAGGTGGTATTTTGCTGTGGACTGAAGACAACTGTGTCTGAATTAGAATATAATATAAAGAATTATATTTATTGACCTTTGTGAGGAAAAGTTATTACACATTCCAGAGCCAAAGAGTGACTTAGACATGATCTGTGAAAATAATGATTGTTGCAAATAATAATTAATATTTGCCTGGTAATACTAAATAGTAATAGCTTAGATCATGGGGCATAAATGAACATTCTTTTAAAGTTAAGAAGAAGAAAATATTTCAATAATCTATAGAATCGAATCGCAATACGAATCGAATCGCCACCCAAGAATCGTGAATCGAATCGAATTGTGACAAAAGTGAACCGTTACAGCCCTAGTTGTCATTACGTTTTGCATGTGTGCATGGGTTAGAGCTTTGTGTGCTTCTTTTGCTTGGACATCTGCTTTTTGATTGATCTTGAATGTATTTTCCATTATAATTTTATAGCTGTAAAGTTGTGTTGGATGGGCATGGGTTGTACTTGGAAAAGTTTGGATAAGGTAAAATGTTTACATTTTAAAGACACACTTTGGAACTGGATCAGTTTAGATCAGTGACACCTACAGCAGTGGATGTACTGTTAAATACCTCCGTTTCCAGGGACTTACTCTTGCCTATCCAAACCTTGTTTTTTTTTATTATCTATTATTTGTTAATTAATTTTCTTTACCATGATTGTCTCTCCCTCGTGATTTTCTCCTTTCTGTCTTTTGTTTTTCCTTTCATGGTTTTGTGTTGTATTTGTGCGTCTGCGTGCGTCTGCTCTTGTGTTGTCTGCGCTGGGGTCTGCGTGGTTGGGGGCTGTGAGCAGAAGCTCTGTTGGTGCAGAAGAGTGGCAGCAGCAGTGTGCTAGCAGAAGGGAAGCCTGAGTCCTGTGGTAAGAATGGCTGCTGTGACAACTGCACATTTACTTTACATTCTTATAACCTCCTGTCAGCTTCTCTCATTTGACAAACTGTTTTCCATACGCTGCTTTAAAGTGTGCAATAATATCATCTTTGAAACATTTCTTGATTCATTCATAAAATAGTAAAGTAACCACACAAAGTTTCTTTAGTTCGGCACATTTGGAAGTAATCCATCTTCGCCTGCTCACTGTGTACAATGATGGCATCACTGTCTGTATAGTGGATTATAGATTGTAGCCTATACTTAGCCTGAAAACTGCTGGTTGTTACACTGACATCAGATCTGTATGAAACACAAATAATGTAATAACCCTGTCCCATCAGGAGCAGACACAGATGATTGTTTCACTTTCTGAAAATTGATAAAACAAATGTAGCTTTTTTACCTGACGGATTCTGAGAATGACATTGTGTCCTGTGTCTGGGACAAATTTATCAAGATCATTTTCGGATACCATATCTAACAAAGGTAGTTTAGTCTGTTTACATTATTATTGTTGTTGTGTCTGCCCTGCACTTTAGGCTTTCAAAAGTTAAGAATCAAGTTTTTTTTCCTTAAAATGACCTTTTAAAAAGACTGCAGTGGACTTCCTTTCATTTGTGATTGCACTCGTAAGTGTACTTAATAAATACTAAAGGTCAGTGTCTGGAGCGGATATTTTAAAGGGTGCTGATTGTGGATCTTTTAAATCTCTAAATTAAACATGAGCTTTGATATATCATCCTGTCAAAACTGTTACGGGTTACGGGTTTTAAATTGCCCTCTCCAAAATCCTCAAACAAGCCAAATAACAACATCTAGAGGCAAATTCACACCAGTTTATGAACCCATGTGGCTTCATCTGTCACCCTGACGCCCCTAATTCTCTCCCTGCTCCCCTCCCCCGTCCCACCAGCTCTAAAAGCCTTTTCCCACCTCACCTCCCCCAGCCTGGAGCATCTGCCTGCCTAACCTAACCTACATGGAGTGGCTTCTGGTCATGGCTCGCCTCAACCCCCTCTGCCCTGAGAGGTCTTACTCACCTCTAAGGTTGACACCGCACTGACCAAAAATTAACATAACCTGGGATTAGTTTAAGAGGCACCATATTAAGTCTGTCAAGTTATTATTTAGTTTTACTCTGTTAGACAATGAGAGATATTGGAGACAATAGATAAACTTGCAGAACCTGATGGAGTGTCTGTGCTGTCTTTGAAAATGTTGTTTGCTTTCTAACCTTTTTTTTTTTTTTTTCAGGTTTGGTCCAGCGATGTGTAATAATTCAGAAAGATGAAAATGGCTTTGGGCTCACAGTCAGTGGTGACAACCCAGTATTTGTGCAGCTTGTCAAAGAAGGTACAGTGGAGTGACATTGTGGCTTTTATTAGTCTATTAAAGACGCCATTTTTAAATTTATCAGCATTTTATTACATCTAATTTTAGACCATATATTCAAACAGTCTACTATCTATACAGTGAGAAAATCATATCGTAAGTCAATGTTGTCAGTTACATCCACTGACACTGAAGTGCATATTCTTTACACTGCTCATGACTGCAGACTTCATGTAGACTGGGATCCCATAATAACCTGTCTACTGCTTAAATCCTTTTGTTTGGGGTGGAGCTGAGAAACAGGTCCTTCTCGTAATATAACCACTGTTATGGTCTTTCAAAATAGGACTCAAATAGTCATTTTGCAACATATGGTGTGTCAGGCTGTATTCTGTATTTGAGTGCACTAAAAAACAAGCTATGACTTTTGTGTTTTCTCATGATGATTCATTTATTTAATTTATTCAGGTCCCCAGCTTATTACATAACATGATTTTTTTTTTGGTGATTTTTCCCAGATGGGGCTGCTATGCGGGCAGGTGTTCAGACAGGAGACAGAATCATTAAGGTAATATGTTTATTTGAAAATGTCTCTGTTTACTGGCCACAGGCCATTTTATGAAGGCTGTAGAGTGCCCCCTTCTGGCCACACAATGTTCTCACACTTACAGTACAGTACACTGTAATTGTTTTATTTTTAATCTGCTTTTGTTTTTAGGTCAATGGGACCCTCGTTACACATTCTAATCATATCGAAGTAGTAAAACTTATCAAATGTAAGTGGAACAAATTATAAAACAATGTGAAAATGTAAATTAAAAAACTTACTTCAATGTTTTGAATTTGTTTTATTGGTGTAGCGGGCTCCTATGTGGCCCTCACAGTATTGGGGCGCCCTCCGGGGCTCATTCAGATCCCTCTGTCTGAGACAGAGTCTGAGATGCTGGGTGTTAGTATTTCTTCTCCAAACTCTCCCGCGGCAGAGCGCCCCTACAGTCCTCAGGATCGCCTCTCCTCCTCGCAGCTACCATGGGTATAATCACATCTCTCTCACTGTACATTTAGGATGGCCTGTTTTCTTCTTTTCTTCATCCATTCACCTCTATGTCCTCCTCAGGATGAAAATAACAGTACTTGCAATCAGAAGTCAGATATTTTGCAAAGAATGCTCTCAAAAGAGCAGCAGGATCTGCAGGTTAGCATTTCTCTTCACCTTTGTACAGTCACTGCAGTGTAAGTATTTGGTTGTACAAATCATTTTAAATCTCAACATCACAGCAATTCATTGTGTGAGCTGATGATTCTTGAGTGAAAATACTGTATAATATTTGTTTTATGTGGTATATAAAATAAGTGTGTTATATTGTCCGACCACAGATCACTGTCTTTGTGACATTTTGTTGTATAATATCCCATTATGTGTCCAGGCTTTGAAGGAAGAGTACAGCAGGAACCCCTCCCCTAAACTACTGAAAGATATCCAGGAAGCTAAAAAACACATTCCTCAGCTGCAGGGTCAGCTCTTCAAGGCCACTGGTTTAACACAGGTAATTTTACCACTAGTTTTATGTAGATGACATAATGTTTTAACACTAAACAATATCTCAGATTATTCTGTGGAGTGCACATTGTCCCAGACAAATAATAATCTTAATCAGGGGATTAGTCTTTCTCTGTAGGAGTCCTCTCCTTTGTGTCTGTGTGACAGTTTAATGACAATAATAATCATAATAAAATCTTTGCTGTAGGGCAATTATATTTTTATTGCATTATAGAATTGTAAATGTAATTTAGTGAGTTTAGTATTTTGGTAAATCTTTGCTGTTGTTTTCAGGAGGCTGTTCCAAGTGGAGATGCAGATGATGGTAGCACATTTGAAACAGAGCACACATTCACCTCTAAAGGAGACAATAGCACAGATCTGTCCTGGAGCAGCACTCCTGTAAGCCTTTACATCAACCGTAACATGCCCTTCATTCATCCATTCTCAATTGATTGAAAGTATCTTGTTTTTTATTTGTTTCCAGACTTCTCGAGGATGTGGGCCTGGATCTCCGGAGCCTCAGCGTCCACTAGAGCCCTCCTGTCCCAGTCCAAAGAGCACACCTCGCAACAGCTTCAACTCTTGCCACTCCCCAGAGGCAGAAGATGCTACTGACTTGGTACTTTTTAACACTGATTTTCCTCAGAAACTTTCAAATTGATTTTTAAAAAATTTCTTTGAACACTAATTGAACTGTTGTCTTGCAGGACTCTCTGTCTCCAAGCGCAGTCAGCAGTCCATCATCTTCTCGAATGGTCTCACAAATCATTGGGGCGGAGGATGACTATTTTGATTCAGACCAAGAACAGGTATTAATAAAATCCTAATAAATTTGAGTATATGTGTACATTTACCATGAGACATATCAAACTAAATCTATTTTATTCTCACAGACAAATGGCCAGTGTAACAGCTTTAATAGCATTGAGCAGCTTAAGTCTCGTCCTGCTCACCTCGCAGCTTTTTTGCACCATGTAATTTCTCAGTTTGATCCCGCTCCTGTTGTAAGAACCTTTTTTTAATGAAATATACTGAGGACTATACATTGCACTCAATACACATGACTCATTATTTTACTGTGCTTAATCTTTAGCTGTGCTACCTCTATGCTGACCTTTACAAGCAAACCAACTCCAAAGAGACCAGACGAGTGTTCATGGACCTCCACAGTTTTTTTATTGATCGAGGAGCTGTAAGTTTGTCTTTCTTTTTTTGTTAAGCTTTTGCAGAAAATGTAGCAACATTGAAACAGTTTATTTTATATATTTCTTTCAGAACCTTAAAGTTGCTGTTCCAGAATCAATATCTTCTGATCTTGGTAAGTAGACGGTTCAGTGCTTCAGCTTCATTTGAAGACATGTCACATTTTAGTTCTCAGCTCGCACCTTCTTCCTTCCACTTTAGTCCCCTTAGGTTAATAACGCAATCAGCCATGCACTATAAGGTTTTAAAAATCATATGCTCTGCTGGTTTGGAAAGTATTGCATCTTAAATAGCACACGTTGAGTGAGCACTTAAAATAATTCTTTAAAGACTTGGGGCAAATTATAAGTGAATGTTTGTGCTCCTGTAGACCGAAGGCGGACAGAACTGATCCCTGAAGAAATAAACAGACAGCATGTTCAAACACTACAAGACTCTTTACTTCCTGACATCCAGAAAAACCTGGAGGATTTCAGGTATGGTTTTCCATTTCAACTTTTATTTTAAGGTTGAAATAATAATGTTGTCATTAAACCGCATGAACTCATTTCAAGAAATCATAATAGGAATAGAATAAGAAAGTCTTTAACTGTTTTGCTACTGTGTTTGCAGGCAGAAGCGCAGTATGGGTTTAACAGTGGCTGAAGGAGAACTGTCTCGATTGGACCAAGAGAGAATCAGAGATCGAGTGACTCTGGAGCGAGAGCGTTCTTATGCTGAAAACATTATCACAAAGATAGATGATATCTTGTACGTAACACTTGTGCACATCATTGTTTGTAATATAGATGCTGTGGTAATACTCATCGTTTACCGTTTGTTTACAGATTAAGTACACAGAATGCAGAGGAAGATAAATGGTAAGCAATGTATTTGTTTGTGTTTTAAAATTAAATTAATTAAATTTATTAATGGTTGATTTTTGGGTGTCAGGGCCTCCTTTGCCCACATTCCAGGGAGGTTATACATTTAGCCTGACTGACTGTAGCCACTGATTAACACATGGAGCACTTGAGAAGCAAAGAATCTTGTTAATTTATGTATTGTGTTTGTAATAAATAATTTAAACTGAGACGTAACTGTATGAAATGCCATATGGCTGCAGAATCCTCCAGATGGTTTGTAGAAAAACTGAAAAGAACTAATATGACATATGGCACGATGTTTATAATTTCTTCCAACTGAAGTGGAGTCTCTGGTTTGTTTTTAGCACTACAATGCAGTATGTCATTTATACATACATGAAGCACCTTGGTGTGAGGGTCAAGGAGCCCCGCAGTCTGGAATCCAAATGGGTCCGGATAAATTTTCTTCCCAAAATAAAGGTATCTAATCTACTTTTAACTATTAGCGCATTATTTCCTAAAATTCTCCTATCTTTCTAATAATCTATAATTAATCTTTAAATAGAGAAGTATAAAGACTGAAAAAGAGGGAGAGGAGAAAGTAAAGAAAAGATTTCCCAGTATCCTTGGACCACAGCGTCGGCCGAGTCGTATTGAAGCAGCCTCAGGTCAGTTCAGACTCCTAGAACAATGTTTTTAAATGTAAGCTCTCTCCCACATTTATTTTGGTATTCATTTGTCCTAATTGTAGTGGGTAAAGCTGATGGTGGTCGCCCCAGGCCACAGAAGCAGTTGTCTCAGCCCACGCTTGGTGCAAGTGAGCACACAGAAGGTGGTCGTCTTCGAGGAAGCCAGTCAAGTGAGGGCTCAGAGCTCGTACACTCCATGTCCCTAACAACATCATCCCAGGGCAGTGCCTTAGACACCAGTAAAGACACTGATATGGGTATGTGGATGGTTCATTCTTTTAACCATCACCACCACCATTTAGTTTCATTTTTAACTTAATACTTGCTCTCTAGGTGGGACTCCAACCTCAGGTCCCTCAAGGCTGAGCGATGGGCTCCAGTCTGATCCACTGGACGGGTTAACCTATCCTGCTTCACAATTTGACCTCTACAGTATTGACCAACTCCAGGAAGAGGACAGGGAGGGCGACAGGTGTGTTTCATTGAAAATATAAAGTAAATTCTTACTTTTTTATATGATTAAAATATCTTCAATCATCCTAATTTCATTGTAGAATACATGATGGAACTCCAAAAGCACTAAGAAGGTAAGGAGATAGTGTCTTATTGAATCTCTCTTTTATAAAACTGAAGTCAATGTGAATAAAATTTGCGGAAACATTGCATTACAATTTGGTGTTTTAGGCTTGATGGACTTGGCGGAGCTGATGTCCAGAGTGAAGACGACCAGGGAACAGACTCAGAACACGACCCCCTGAACTGGCAGCAGTTAGTGGGACGTGAAGTACTCGCTGGGCTCAGGCCTCATGAAATAAAGAGACAAGAGGTTATCAATGGTGAGAACTGACAGCATTATTTCACATTATTAAGTCTAATGGATCCTATCTCAACAACTTGTCCCTCTGTTTTTCAGAGTTGTTCCAGACTGAGCGTGCACATGTAAGGATGCTGAAAGTGTTGGACCATGTTTTCTACCAGAAACTTTCCAAAGAGGCTATTTTACCCCCAGCTGACATCAAGAACATCTTTACAAATCTCGAGGAGATTCTCCAGTTACATGGTATAGCACCAGACACTACTAATGTATTAACTCAAATGTATGCTCATACAAAGATTATGTAAACGAAGTCAATAAAGCTGATTGTTGTTGAGCTTTTTTAGGTTATGCTTGTATTCTGTACACATGGTGATTGTGCATTTTTACATTTCAGTTTCTATACTTGAGCAAATGGCAGCCATTCGAAAGAGAAATGAGTCTTCAGTAATTGATCAGATAGGAGATGACTTGCTCTCTTGGGTGAGTACAATTTTCAGGCCAAAATTGTATTTCCTCTTTCATGCATTTTCTTATATTGAATGGATTTCAAGATGACTGATGAGGCAGAAAAATATATTGTGCTCCAAGTTATTGAACTATGCCCAAAGATGCTTTGCTTTGCTAAAATATAATGGTGTGAGATTGTTTCAAGTCTGCTTCTCCTTTGTTTGAAACAGTATGTGTACTTTACATTAAGCAATTTCTGCTGTTCTTTGTACCTTTTTCATTTACTGAACTTGTATCTCCAAGGTCTTAAAAGTGGTACATTTTATAGTGGCAAAACCGATTGCTTTAACATATTTTATGTTAAAAATATTTTATGTTAAAAAATATGTTAAAGCAATTCCACGTTAGGGTTAGGGTCAGGTATTAAATTTGTGTTTTAGATGTAAAAGGCCTTGTACATGTGCAACAAGAAGCTCTTACTTGACAAAAATTAGTGACTGAGGTGTTTTATTTTGCTTTATGCTGCATGGGAACAGTTCAGCGACGGAGAGGAAGAAAAGATCAAGCTGGCAGTGGGGACATTCTGCAGCAACCAGCCGTTTGCTCTAGAGATCATAAAGACCAGACAGAAAAAGGACTCACGCTTCACTTCATTTATCCAGGTAATCACAGGTTCAGCTCCTGTTATTATACAGTATAGTTTGACCTTCATATATCTAATTCAGTATCAGATGTTAATAGATAAATAAATGTGTAATAAATGTGCATTTCAAATATGTAAAGTTTTATTTTGATATTCAAGTTTAGAGTCCTTGAATATAGATGTCCATGTTTTTCTTCTTTCATAGGAGGCTGAGAGTAACAGACTGTGTCGTAGACTGCAGCTCAAAGACATCATTCCTGTGGAGATGCTGAGGCTCACCAAGTACCCTCTGCTGCTGGACAACATCGCAAAGTACACAGGTATCACAAGCCTCTTTCTACTGTTTAGATTACAGTTCTGTTCAAATCACAGGCTTTACAATGTTTCAGTGGAAAAATATCCATATTAGTCCAAGTGTGTAAAATAGTAATGCAATGCAATAGTAATGAATTGTGTTAAAGTGGTTTTGTAAAAAGAAATTTAAAAAATGGTCGCAAGTTTATAGAGCACCTTTCATGTACAAGACATTGTTATAAAAACAAGAATTTGACTATAAACACAATAATACAGTATTTCAATTAGGGCATAGATTAAAAACATGCATAAGAAGAGAACCGATTGTCCACAAGCAATAAAAATACATAAAGTATATACAAAAGGTTTAATCCTATAGCTATATTAAAAAGATTAGTGCATAATTTGAACTGTATACTATGTTTTTAGGAACCAATGCAGTTTTAGTTTTATAGAAGGGTAAAGCTGGATTCAAGGCTGCTAGGGGCAACACTCTCACTAATGGTGAATTATAAGACAAATGTGGAGATTATCACTTTAATGATGCTCAAGTGGTAATAAATATATTTTGAGAAATGTCCTTTCCGTCATTTGGTCCATTATTTTAGCTTTCACTGGGGTTTGAACTGCCACAGAGAGGACGAGCTAAGGATAAAGTATAACCAGCTATTATAAGATCTTAATGCCTTCCTTCTTTATCATAATTCTTGTAAGTGATGTTGCGTTAATGAAGGGGGAAATATCCATTTGACGGACAGTCCCCCCTGAACTGAGTAGGCTGTACCTCTTATTTAATGTCTTAATGTCTCACAGATAATGCAGTAGAAAAGGACAAAGTAAAGCAGGCTGCAGATTGCTGTAGAAAGATTCTCAATCACGTCAACCAGGCTGTGAAGGAGTCTGAGGACAAGCAGGTAATTAGTTATTTCTTTTTTACTTCATGTCTTTATTTCCTTTGAGTTTTCGCATTATATTTTATCCTACACTACAACTCACAGCACATTTTCATGCACCTATTTAATTGTTTTCACTGTGCCCTTCTCTACCGCTCTTTAGAGGTTGGAGGACTACCAAAGAAGATTAGACCTTTCGTCTCTAAAGCAAACAGACAACCCCATGATCTTGGAGCTAAAGGTGTGTTATGTTTAACTAAAAGCAATGGGCAATGACTCTACACTTGGAAATATATATTCATTGAAATGTATTTCATGTACAGAAAAAATATTAGCTATAGAAGTAAAGGCTTTCCTCCACAGATAAGCAGATGTAATACCAGCTTTGTCTTCTTTCTATTAGAACCTGGATCTTACAAAGAAAATGTTGGTGCACGAGGGACCATTGTCATGGAAAGTGAACAGGGACAAAACAATAGGTTGGTAGCTGCCATTGTGTGAGATTTAGAGCTTACAATAGAACACAAACACATTCAGCTCTGGTTCTTGTAATGTTTTTCACACAATGTTTCTGTCCTATACTCTTTCAGAGCTGTATACCCTTCTTCTGGGGGACATTCTCGTTTTGCTTCAAAAACAAGATGAACGTCTTATCCTTAAGTGTCACAGTAAAAACTTAGCCGGTACAGCGGATACTAAACATATCTTCAGTCCCATTATCAAACTCAACACTGTGTTGGTGCGATCAGTGGCTACAGGTCCGTTATCTTTTTACATTAATATGATCACTCAATTTGAATGTGCTGTGCAGATGTTTTATGCAAGAAGAAGAGTAACTTAAAAAAATCATTTTACAGTATCTTTCCAATGTGTATTTTTTGTCTTTCCTTTTTTATGAATAGAGAAAAACTAAATTGCATGTTTTCAAAAGCTAATGTCAAACCTGCTTTTACCATTTGCACCTTACATTGCATTATATCAATGTTTTATGGTGACAAACTGGAAATACTAAAGAATAACTGATGGTTCCACTCTCCTCCAGACAACAAGTCTTTCTTTGTCCTGTCAATGTCAGACAACGGAGCCCAGATTTATGAGCTGATGGCTCCCACAGTCTCAGACCAGAGAACGTAAATAGACATCTTTGTATTTTTATTTGACACTTTTTTATTATTTGACATCTTATAACGTTTTATGTTCTGTTTTTCCTTCAAGGTGGCAGCGACTGATCAGCCAAAGAGCGGAGGCCATGAAAGTCAAACCTCATAACGTCATACCTTTACCTCAGTCTGAGTAAGCCACTTTTATTCCAGAGATATTTTAGTAAAAAAAAAACTATGATTCTTTGATTAACACAGATTCTTTCCTTTGTGTCAGTGGGGAGCGAGATGGTGTAGAAATCATTACAGCAGGTGTTTCCAGACTAAGCCGAGACGCCGACCGCACATCTACCGGAAGCACTCAGTCCACAGGTAACTGGAGATGATTATAGACGAATTGATGCTTATAAAACCTGCGCCTCCACATTCACTACAATTTTCACAATTATTCCTTCTTACATCTCTGTAATTACCTCCTCAGAAAAAGAGAACAGCCCATCATCCAGGAGCGCCATGCAAAGTTCATTTTCAGGGAACAATCCATTTGAAGTAATCAAGACAGAGAAAGAGGAGGAGGAGGAAGGGTTTATGGACCCGGACATGGCTTTCCAAGAGGACAGCAGAGAGGGAGACTCGTTCAACATGTATCCTTCTAAGGCGGATGAAGCACTCAAAACATGTAAGGTCCTACATTTTTAGAAAGAATTGCATTGCAGCTACAAATTACATCCTAAACTACACCATTACATAAGTTATCTAAAAGAAAATGAGACTTTAAAACCCTCTGTGGGCACTATTATAATAAAACCCTCTGTGGGCACTATTATGAGGAATTTTGTCTCTCTAGAGCTAGAATATATTATTATATTAGAACATACGGAATTAATG
>JAVQJW010281666.1:0-11006 GCA_036025195.1 Hypseleotris klunzingeri
GTCCCCCTCTGTAACTGAACTGAACAGCAATACTTTGTTTAACTGCAGTTGTTTTTCAAAAAGCTTTGGTCAAGAGGAAATTTACACTTTTCAAGAGAAGAATAAAAAATATTACAATCCATTTTTCTATGAAGGTTAATTTCATTTATCCAGGTAGTCAAATCAAAGTTGAAGAAAGTTAAAATCAGTCATCTGGACTTGAGTTTAGAGTCGAAGACGTATCGGCTCTTTTCCAAGAGCCTTCGTCAATTCTAAAGTTAACTGGTGAGAGCTGAGCTATATATTCCTGAGTGGGAGGGCTTAAACCTGAACCTGCTCTTATTGGTAAACCAGGTAAACAAATACCTGGTAAACATTTGTTTGTCAGGTAAACAAATAGTTTCAAATAGACCAGGTAAAGTCAACTAGACCAGGTACGTAAAGTAACAGTTTCACCTGGGCTATTCACACCTGAAAAACTGCTTCAAATGCTAATGACTCTCAGCCCCGCAGCTGAGACCACATGACACTAACGACCCAAAACTAACTTAGGCCCTTCATAGACCAATAAGAACAGGTTCAGGTTAAGCCCTCCCACTCAGGGATAAATAGCTTAGCTCTTACCAGTTAACTTTAGAATTGACGAAGGTTCTTGGAAGAGAGCCAAAACGTCTTCAACTCTAAACCCAAGTCCAGATGACTGATTTAAACTTTCTTCAAATTTGATTACAATCCATGGACAACATCTGATCATAACCTACCTACAAGAGCTGCAGTGCAAGTTTGAAAGTTCAAATGATGCGCTTCACTTTCAACTCCTTCTCAACCCTCTATCACGTGAATAATATGTACATTTGAAATAAAACACTAGCTCCTTCACATTTTTGTTTAATTTTTGAAAATGCATGAATTTGCTCCTTATACGTATATAACAAATTAACATAATACATCTGACATTATGTTCAAACAGTTACTCTAGTTTTTTCACCCTGTACTTTTTTACTCTTACTTGAGTAAATAAATTGGCTACTATCCCACCTCTGAATATATCCTGCTTTTAAACAGTAATAACAAGTACCATGACAAATTGAACAACATGTGAGAAGACTGGCACCTTTCTAATAAAAGATTAATATTCAATACAAATCAAAGTTAGTCCTTCCTCTTAGCCCTGCCTGTCTCCTCACTCTCCTCTCTGTGGGGTGAGTGTGTGAACATGGCAGATTGAGCCCTGTAGGAACCATAACTGCATCATTTCATGGAAACCAGTCATTGCTGGATCAGTAAGACAGTAAACAAACCATGGATCCAAAGAATGCTCAATGTCAAAACGGAAGAAGCACTTTATTCTTCTGGATTTCAAGTTGGCAACTCCTTCTTAGAGTTTATTCTTAACTTTATCACTTTTTTATTATATATATTTACATGTATATAAACACTATGATCTCACTGAATGGAGTCTGCATGTCCTCCCCGTGTTACCATGAGTTCTCCCTGACCGCCCAAAGACTCTTTAATAGAATGGTCAATCTACAGTAAATTGTCCCTAATGGACGAATGTGAGAATACATTGTTTGTGCCTCAGTGTCAGCCCTGTAACTGACTGTCCAGTGTTCAGTTTGGACCCAGCCTAAGGATAATCTGCAGTCACCCATGTCCTCTAACAGGAAAAAAAGGTGAATTGATGAATATTTTGTTTAACTTTCTGATTCTATGTTTTGTTGTGAAGTAGCAACAGAACCATCTCACTCCTTTCTTTGACCATCTCAGCAGCAGTACCATGTCACAACACTCCTGCATCACCCCCTCAGCAGCAGAACCATCCCACTCTTCTCCATCACCACCTCAGCATCAGAACCATCTCAGTTTCCTCCATCATCACCTCAGCACCAGAACCATCTCACTCTCCTCCATCACCACCTCATCATCATAACCATCTCAGTCTTCTCCATCACCACCTCAGCATCAGAACCATCTCACTCTCCTCCATCACCACCTCAGCAGCAGAACCATTTCAATCTCCTCCATAACCACCTCAGCAGCAGAACCATCTCTGTCTCCTCCATCACCACCTCAGCAGCAGAACCATCTCACTCTCCTCCATCACTATCTCAGCAGCAGAACCATCTCACTCTCCACCTCTATCACCACCTCAGCAGCAAAACCATCTCACTCTCCTCCATCACTACCTCAGCAGCAGAACCATCTCACTCTCCTCCATCACCACCTCAGCAGCAGAACAGTCTTACTCTCCTCGATTACCACTGCAGCAACAGAACCATCTCACTCTTTTCCATCCCGTCATTATCTCATATAAATGCAAATATGAGCCGTAAAAAAAAGTCTATGAAATATTATCAGACCATATTCTTTGGTGGTGACTTTTTCCTTCACATGGATGGATAAGTGAAAACGTCATGTCTCATTTCAACCCCATCTTGCCCCAGTATCTGCCCGACTCTCCGCTCCTGTTACCCTATAAGTAGGGCTTGTGCCGGCTCCTTCACTCATGTATACAATAATATAGCATGCACTTCCAGCCATCTCAGTCCTACAAATATTTAGCATACAGACTCCTCATGTTTATTCAAAGTACTGGGTTACACTGTTTGGGGAAGATAGCCAGACAAGGGCCCTTTGGGAAGGAAAAAGAAACCCATTCCAAATGAAAAGTAATGATTCATGCCACAGATAGCGTATAAAGGCAAATATACGCCGGACCTTGACCAAGTATTGGACAGTTCCACTTTTTGCAATTTTGATTGGACCTGAACAGCACACAGACAAGTGGGTATTGCATTACTGTAAATATGTCTGTGTGTTTGTGTGTGTGTCTCTGTGTGTGTGTCTCTGTGTGTGAGCGCAGTGAAGTGGGTGGTCTCCACTCACTATCATTATACAACACAAAGCCTCATTGGTATTTTGAAAAGGAAATTAATATAGCCATCAGTGCACGAGCCAGTTTGTGCACGTCTATAAAAAAGCAGCAGATTTCCACTTCAAATTAGGGCCTGACTTTGAGGGAAGCAATGACGCTGCATGACGACACACAGCTGTCAGTCAGCCCCACTAACACTTTTATAAAAGCCACAGTGACAGACTGGGGCAGCAGCCATGTTGGTTTTACCTAATGCATGTCCTTATGCAGCTTACCTTACGGGAAATGTGACAGTTGCTGGTGTATGGACAAATTTGGGACATTTTTTATTGACCAAGTCCCACTGAGATTCAGAATCGCTTTTACAGGGGAGTACTGGCCCCAATGAGAAACAATTGTACATCTTTTTAGTGGTAGGGGAAAGCAGAGTGCTGGAGGTAACCTACACAGGTACGGGGGAGAACATGCAAACTCCACATAAGGCTCTAACTGCCCAGTCCACAGATCAAACCTGGGACCTTCTTGCTGTCAGGCACTGTGCCACACTATGGAGTCCCTGCATCCTTTATTACCATGTCATCAGGAGAGATTTGCCTTAAAATCTAATGTGGTTTCAGAACAAATCAGTGCAGTACTTTGAGTGTAGATGCCTTTAAAAAATCCTGGATCCAAGTGGTGTGGATCTCTGGATCACTCCCAAAATCAAATCAGCTGTTCCTTGTGTTATTCCTGACTGCAGGAAAATCAATCCACATCAGTTCAGCACGTTTTGTGTATAGTTGCTAATAAACAAACAAACAAACAGAAAGACCAAGAGTGAAGACATTGCCTCCATGGTGGAGGTGACAAACCTATCATACCACTCTTTAGGTTTTCATTTTTAATGTTTTTTAGATCAACTTTGAGTAGAAATTTGAATCAGGGAGTTGTTCATAAATATCGATGAATGAGTGAACCTGTTAAATTGGTAGTGTACCAAATATTGTTTATGACTGAATATAAAAATAGCAGGTATCTCTCTAAAGCTGACCATAGATCTATATTTGTAGTGGGGGTGTGACATCAGCAGTGAACTGAACTGGGCCCATTCTGAAGACCTGCTCTGCGGTCCATTATGAAGCAAACAAACTACATACAAACAATATAAACCAAGACATGCTATACATTTTAATTGAAATATTGATATTTCTGAAGAGGAACAAAGTTATTCCTATTTTTATTTACAATACAGGAATAAAAAAATCATCACATACAGTACAATGGTAAAACAACTGAAAACTTAAATAATTATTTTATTTGTGTAACTACTTAAATAATGAAAAACGGTTATTCTATTCACACCACGCCGTCTCAGCAGCTACAATGCAACTTTCACATTAAGTGCTAAAAAGTATACTTTTCCATTGTACAGCATAAATTCCTTTTGACTCATTATAGACAAGGTTGAGTTGATTTTTCTCAGCAAACACAAGTGAGGTGGCAGGTACAACAGACAAAAAATCTTAATGACTAGAAATGACAAGTTGTGACTATTTAAAGGTCCTATATTCTGCAAAGTGGACTTTTCTGAGCTTTTAGCAATGTTCTAATGTTTCTATCTCAAACACATACCAAAGGTTATGTTTTGTTTGTTTGTGTGATTAATTTTGTTGAGCCTGAGTCTTCTCCAAGAGGTGGAATGGATTCACCTTATAGTGATGGAACAAATAGGGGCAAACCACTCATCTCTGTCAAGTGCTCCGGCTATATCCTGCACTGTCAACAAAAGCACCAAGCATTCAACCACATATCTGATTGGAGAAGATGTGTGTTCAGCTGTGAGGGTGTCAATGCTTTGTTTATATCCAAGAAGAAGGAAAAAGTGGTTGGAGTTTTTTAAAAGTTTCTTCCTGTCTTGAAACAGGGACGGGTGAGGCAGGTGTCTAGTCAGACCGTTAGTAATCAAGTCCAAGTGGGGAGCTTGTATTAGATAATTATTGTCTAAAAGACACTGAATTGTGCAAAAAAGTATACTATAAGACCTTTAATTTTCTGCAAGAATACACTGTGTATTTGATGATTGTGTGAAGCCTAGCATGTGTCTGTCCAGAAGTGACTCCAGACAATCCCAGGTGAGTGTCCTCCTTCTGTCTCCAGATCCTGGAGAGTCTAACCTCTCGGATTACTGTAAGTGATGCAGGCACAGACATGAACATCAACTGAAAGAGTATAAACAATTGTAATTCCCACGTGTGTCGGGGAGTAGAGAAAAGCTGCGTAAGAACAAGAAACATGAATGACACAAACTGACAAGCTTAATGTAAAATGGCTTTCTACAAACTCCATTCTCTCCCATATATTACGCTTACAAAAATAAACCCTCCTCTATAATAACAATAGTAATGCTATAGTTTTTGCAATGCTAAGTAGGTAAGCTCTATTGGAAATGTACAACATGATGCTGTCTCTTCCCTTTGTTGTAGAAATGGTTTCTTTGTTGCTGCATGTCTGAATTCATTTGAAGTAATACGCTGAAATGAATACAGTGCATATGAGTTCTTTGCTCCATTAGATTGTATTAAACTGGCTTTAACAAAAACCTTTCTGTATATAAGCCTGTAGTTGTTCTGTACATTGAAAATCAATTCAACCAAAAGAAGAGCATACGTATTGTATACTATGAGCTTTGACATGACAATGTGCCAACAGGCTATATGAAAGCTTTTGGCAGTCTCATTTTCACAGGCGTCCAAGCTTTGTGTAGCTTTGCAACTAAGGATGTAGTTCCTTCAAGTCCCTGTTATTTTATTCTTGATTATATCTGAATCAATGTAGAGTTTTTGAACACACCATCAAATCCAGACAGAGCTCCAGAACACACAACAGTCTTAGTCTCCAGTCTTCAGTGTGTCTGTGTATGAGGTCTGTCCATGTGGAGAGTCTGCTCTCTGAGTGGACTGGTCAGCACGTGTGAGCGGAGTCAGATGGAGAGGCGTAGTGGAAGTCCCAGAACTCGGCCATGCTGGGGAATCATCTCACTGCTGTGAACGAGGCTTGGATGCCAGGCCTGGTGCCCAGAAGCATGTAGCTTATATGTGATAGTGTCAGGAGTGTGTAGGTGTGAGAGGAGACACCTGTGTCAGCCCTATACCATGTACCCGGTCAGGTCAAGTAGATACGAGGTCATGTCCATGATGTGGTCCAGCAGTCCGTCCTTCTGCTGGTCGTTGGGAAGTCCTCTCTCACTCTTCTCACACAGGTCTCCGGAGTAGCCGCTCTTACACAGGCACTTGTTGGGCTCCATACACACCCCACCATTACGACAGCCTGGGTCACACTTGGCTGCAGACAAAGACATAGAGAAGTTATTATTAAACTAGTGGATTCTTACTCTTTTTAAGATGGTTTTATCACAATACAAAAAGTAACTGGACAAAAATTTACACAATAAGAATCACAATGGAGAATGGGAGAAACAGATTAAACTTTCAATACTTTACCGCTGAGCCAATGCACTGTTAGGGTGCAATAAGTACAAATACATTCATTCATCATACTCACATTCTATTGACAATGACACAACAAAAACACTGGTTTACAGACAAAGTTGTAGGGTGTTCAGTAAACAGACAGCACTTGGTGATGTACTGGTCTGAATCTAGAAGGCATTGTTTTAATGCTCCTCAGTCTCTGGTGAGAGGGCAGAGGGATACAAAGACAGTGGCAGGGTGGGACTGGTCAGAAGATTTTTTTCTGGTCTCAGCTGGGCTAACTAGGAAATAAGGTGTATCCTCTCTATGGCACGTCCACTACTGCAAGTTAACTTTGTGGATTGAGTCCATGGATGTATTTAAAGAACTGCACAGGACAGCGCCCCCTCTGCCTTGATGGTAATCTGCGTAGTGGCCGCTTGGTGGTACTGCAGTGAGAAAATCTACATCCTTACAGCCCAAAAATGATTTATTTTTCCCATTGACTGAAATGTAAAAAGAAACACCACAGACTGTTTCTCAGTTAGAAATCCCCAAATGTGGACAAAGGGCAGGGCCGTACTGCGCCTGCTCTATGGGCTGCATACACAGAAATGGCAAATCAACAGCGGCAATCTTTCTTCATCTATCCTAAAAAATAATCCAACCATGATTCAGTTCTATATAGATATAGTTGTGCCTTTACGTGTTTCATAAATTGTATTTATTTGTGTGTTGTTTTTTTGCCTTTCTTGGTTGAGAAGAACGGGGAGAGACATTTGGCAAACCAACACACACACACACACACACACACACGCACACAGCAATAACACTTCTTTCATTCATACACTGGCTATGTGAGTAGGGATGGGACAATATAGAACAATATTGTTTATTTCAATAAAAACAATGGCAATTTATTGTGGCTATTTTTTTAACTGTGATAACCATTCATTACAATAATTGTCATTTATTTGCCCTTCAATATGCACCTTAAGACTTTACTGTGAACAGATAATTTATTATATTTAGTATAAGTTCAGGAGATAATAGCTTTTAGCCTAACATAAAATGTACTTTTCCAATTCTGATCTAGAATTTTAAGGACTTGTCAAATTGTGATATTATCATTAATTGCAGTTATTATGGTGGTCCCTTGTATATATGTGAGTGAATGTGCTCATGCTCAGGCCACTCACCGACTCTACAGAGCGGTCCGTCCCAGCCCGGGCTGCAGCAGCACTTCCCTGTGGGAGTACAGTGTCCGTTCTTACAGTGTCTGGAGCAGGCCGTCATCAGCAGCTCCGGGGGCTCCACGCTCCGATGGCACTCTTTAGGGCTGTACGGCCTGCAATCACACAAACCAACACTGCTTTACACAAGTCAACACAAAGTCTATAACAACATGGGATGTATTCAACTTTGTGGGAGCAGAGTATATATATTTGACCCCTATGTTGCAGTAGTTGACAAAAAACAACAGTATATATTAGTGAGTGTTATAGTTTTGTGAATGTTTGTGTCTCTTTGTCCTCAAGTATTATTCTTTTCTTGTTTGTGCAGTGGCTCCATGCTTGATGAAGAAAACAGTCCTTGGCTGGATCTAAACATGATTTGGGAGATGCTGACACAAACATATCTACACCATATGTGTGATGTCTGAGCAACTGAGAAGAGATCCATAAAAACCCAAACATCCAGACACACACACCAGCTACACAATCCTTTCATATCACGCTCTGCAAATCTGGAAATAATACACTTGGCAGGTAATGGAGTTTGAATGAGAAATGCTTTTTGCCTCGTGGCCCACACACAAATATGAACACATAAACATTTCGGAAGTAGATCTTCAATGAGGCGGTGGAGTTTGTTGGACTCAGACACTTCTGTGCACAACAGTTTAACTCTGGTGGAACATGTGCACTTGGTCTGTACCATTGGGTTAGGTCTGTGTAAGCTTTTAAAGTTAATGTATATGGTATTGTTTTCAAAGATTCACACCTTGTTAAAGACATTGATTGATGGACATTTAGAGACAAAATGTGTGCTCCATTAAATGTGGAGAAGACCAGTGGGTGGTGATTCCCATGCTCCCATCAGCACCCAACTCCAGACTCCATCCTGCTGCTTTTGTTGTGTCAGGCTGCTGTAGTGCTGCTGTAGAGCTGGTGGAGAAAAGGAGTGAAGGAGGGAGAGAGAAAGCGTCCCATGAGAGTTGGGGGTCTGTAGTGAACACTGTTAATAGCAGGCAGGGGTCAGCAGCACTGCTAAACACTCTGTATGACTGCCAGGGTGGCTGTGAAAACAGCACCTGCTGGTAGCTCCACTTGACAAAGGCAGCTGGGTCAACAGCCACTGTGGGAATTTATCAACTTTAGAGGGGTGTGGGAGCAGACTTATGTATGAACTAACAAGGGCATTCTATAAACTATACACTGCACACTATGAACATGACTAACATGTAGAATAGTTCTGATTGTAGAAAAAACTAATTCTCTCCCATTGGTCACAATAGTTGTCATGTATTGAATTATTGTGTTATTGTGAGTGCTTGGCTTGTTGGCTCATAGTGTGCATTGATTGACACAAGGTATATGTGAGAAAAGGGCTGTGGAGTGGTGTACATTGTGTGTCCTGACAATGGCTCCATCAAGCGGCTCAGTGTGGTCTCTTTTGCTGTTTTGTCATCTCACTCCATTGTCTGGGGGCTTCTTTTGTAGCTTCATTCCTTGTTTTAATTGTGCAAGAAATTTACTGTGTATTGTAGGAGCCAGGGCCATTCAGTAGGACTGGCAAGCAGCTTTGTCCCAGGGAGGACCACAGAGATGGAGAAGATTTAGGAGGATAGGGCAAATAAAGAAAAGCTTTTTCTGCGGCGTGCTGGGAGCAGACGCTGAGCACGCTCACACGGGCTCACAGATGTGCATGTTCACGTGCACACACCACCCACACTTTCAGTCTGTACACAACACATGAATATACTGAATCACCACTGCTGTACATCCGTGATTTGTGACTTCCATTGCTAATGCTCTTCATAAAGGAGCTCCCAGGATCCCATTCAAACTTTACTGTGTCTCTTTAAGCTCATTTTCACTGTAATTGAATAGTGCAGGCTGCAACTGACAAACCCAAATGTGTGAATCATTCATAACACTGACTTCTCTTTGAAAAGAGGACCCAAAATCCTAGAGGGAAGCTGACAAACAGTGTGCAAACACACTGACAGAAGCGAGTATGCAAAAGCATACAAATCTCATGATCTGAATGCACGGCAATGCTGTATGAGAGACATGGTAAAGGAGGTTTAAGGAGAGGTAATGTCAAAACCAAGACAAACCATTGACTAAGCAGGACAGCTCCTGCACAGATACTGAGGCAGTCCTGTGTCTGCCTGGAGCACGTCCACTAATAAGTGTAAGATGGCATATTAACATGTTTTAGATAAGGAACAAATTGACTGTATTTTAAGCGGACAGTGTTTGTGGGCCACATAACTGTAATCAGTTTGGACGGTCTGAAGTAATACATGGTTAGAGCAATAACTGGTCAACACAGAGCATCCTGTGGTCATCGTGTGAAATATGACGGAAACATTTGCCTTACTGCCTCAGTACAAACAGGCCCTGTCTTGCTAACAGACCCATACACAAGAGCAGTGAGTTACAAAATGCATGGTGGCCTATTTATTATTGGAGGGGTACTTCAACTGACAAACAAATACCTAGAAATGAAGTCATCTGGCCAGGACATGTTTACACAAACACTGCTGAGGGATTTTATAGCCCATGTTTCCCTGTACGCCTTTACTGCTCTGCTCCCTCTCTGTTCCCAAGCACAGAGTTGATCAAAACACAAAACTGTAGCAGACCACAAAACCACCATAATGTAAAACAAACCTCTTTCTAAGAGGCTTAAAGATCCAGATGTGGTACAGTATTGACAGGAAGGACCACCGGACTTAATAATGTTAGCTACTTTAGCTACCCCGTTTACTCCTGTAACGTGAACTACCCGTTTACTCCTGTAATGTCAACTACCCCGTTTACTCCTGTATCGTCAACTACCCATTTACTCCTGTAATGTCAACTACCCCGTTTACTCCTGTAACGTCAACTGCCCCGTTTACTCCTGTCACGTTTACTACCCTGTTTTACTCCTGTAACGTCAACTACCCGTTTACTCCTGTAATGTCTACTACCCCGTTTTACTCCTGTAACGTCAACTGCCCCGTTTACTCCTGTAATGTCTACTACCCTGTTTACTCCTTAATGTCTACAACCCCGTTTACTCCTGTCACGTGAACTACCCCGTTTACACCTGTAATGTCTACTACCCCGTTTACTCCTGTAATGTCAACTACCCCGTTTACTCCTGTCACGTCAACTACCCCGTTTACTCCTGTCACGTCAACTACCCCGTGTACTCCTGTCATGTTACCTACCCGGCTTACTCCTGTCATGTTACCTACCCTGTTTACTCCTGTAACGTCAACTACCCCATTTACTCCTGTCACGTCAACTACCTCGTTTACTCCTGTCATGTTACCTACCCTGTTTACTCCTGTCACGTCTACAACCCCGTTTACTCCTGTAACGGCAACTACCTTGTTTACTCCTGTCACATCAACTACCCCATTTACTCCTGTGATGTCAACTACCCCGTTTACTCCTGTCATGTTACCTACTCCGTTTGCT
>JAVQJW010282267.1:0-19689 GCA_036025195.1 Hypseleotris klunzingeri
ACAGTTTTGGCCAAATTTGCCTATGTTTTAAGAACACATTTCTTTGTTATTCTACTTACATTCAAGATAAAGTAAAGCTTCACAAGTAGTATTAGTCCAAAAAGTATGCATATTCCATATAAAGTGCTCTGACTTTGAAGATAGATTTGCACCTACTTCCTTGATAGCCTGAATAATCCCCATTGTTAATGTAGTTAGCTTTGGCGTGAGAAAGTTCTTGTTATTGCCAATTTAACTCAGCATGGGTTGTGTCTAAGAGTAATCACTGGGGTAAGATTGGCAATTACCTGTCCAACAGTGCAGTAAATCAGTGTGGAGTGATTAGTAAACTACTGTGGTTTGGGAAAATGGAGGCCTTGCTTCAGTTACACAGAGAAGACTGGTCTTGAGGGGCTTGTGCTGGGAAAGGTTTATGGCCAAGGTGCACATGCAGAGATACGGCTACTAGTTTGTAAAGATTTTTTAAATAGTGTAAAATATTAGAGTGGAACATGGAGTAAAGTGATCCATTCTCCTGAATAAAGACACCAAAGACACCAGCTGACATCAAACAAATCAAATGAGAAACAGCTAAATTAAATGCACAGCTAAACTCTAAAACAGAAAAAAGAGTTGTACTCAATAGTCATGTATGCACCACACCAACTTTAAAAATTGAGAATACACAGATTTTGTGTTGTGCAGGCTTCTCTGAAACTCTCTGAACAAAAATCCTTCACTCCGTCCCAAAACAGTAGCCATGAATCCACATGGGGAATTGTCATGTGGTGATATTTCTACCTCTTTCCACTCTTAGCTCCAGAATGTCAGAATTTGAGACGTTTTTTTCTTCATCTACAATCCCGGGGAGTAATAGTAGGAAGCAGGGCTTGGCTGGCAGATTGAGAGCACGATGAGATGGAACTACTGCGGTAAGCATTGTGGTGATGAAGTCAGCGTCTGGCCCACATTAAAACTCACCAGGCGCTAGGGCTCACACAACAGCTGCACCTCTGCCAACATGTTTAGAGCACATGAATATCGAACAGTTGTGTTTTATACATTTCCTGAAGAAGAGGTATTCAAAGTCAGGAAACATTGTGGGTGGCTGGCAGATTCTCCATCAATGGTGATATCACTGCTTAGAAATGACATGACGTTACTGTATCGAGCTGTGATATATAAGCATGATAGCAAAATGCATCAGTGTTTTTGGCAAGCAGTTCACTTAACATGCAAGTACTGCGAGGCTGACTGAAAAGAATGAGAAATAGGCTACCCAAGACTGTGTGCTTGTTTTTTTTTTGTTTGTTGCTTGGTTAAGACCTGGGATGGTCTCAAATGTAGTACTTCATATGAGCTCTTTTTCATGTTAGTGCAAGGATATTTGAATGTGTTGTTCCATGAGCTCATGCACTTATGCCACTTCTATTTGGCCTGTAGCTGCTTTGGAGTTTCACAAGTACAAAAGGCCTAAAATAAAAAGTACAAAATCAATGTCATTGCTTGCATTCATTACACAAACTACATAGCAAAAACAAATTGGCTTATTGTTTTAGGTTCTTTTGGCCAACATTAAAACAATGGCTTGTGGCCTGTTGTTCTTCTTGAGCTATATTACAATTTTTTAGACACATATAAATATAATTGTTTCCTGTGTCTACTTTCTCTGCATCCTCCCACCGCTTGTTCTTCTTATTCACCCCACACTTGGATGCAGTTAATGACCGTCTGAAACCAGCGCATTACTCAGTCATTACTGGATTGGAAAACAGTTTGTGTTTTCACTGACACCCCTTTGTGTCCTGCAGAGAGAAAAAAAAATGTCTGTGTAGATTTATTCCAGGCTTTTTGGACCAACCTGGATTTAAATTATTTTTGGACAAATATTTTTTACTGTACATAAAGTTTGATAGATCATACACTGTCTTTATTGTGGACAAAATAATTGCACACAAGATCTGATAGCTGAAATGCTGTTTGGGCCACATAGTTTTGTTGACCATACCTTAGTTTATACACAGTAATTGCCTTGATAAGATATGATATGTATGTGTGTTGGTGTGATAGTATATAGGTGCTTATATGTGCATGTGTGGTACTCATTAGTAAGTTGAGTGTACAAAGTCCCTATCTCCTCTGACATCCTGACTGTGTAAACCAGTGGGGAAGGTGGTATTGGTCATTATTGTTTGGCCTGAAGCCGTCACTTCAGTGCTGCCCTGTGTTTTATAGTACAGACAAAGGGCCTGCAGTCTTGCTTTAGAGTGCATTACATGTTTAGGCTGGAATTTAGTTGTTCATTAAGGCTTTATACAATGTATAGTTCACTTTGGTGTGCAGTCTTTTGCTCGTTTTACCTCCCTTTTAAATGCAATCCACTGTGTTAGAGCTGCCTGTACTATGTGTAAAAGGCCTAAAGATACCAGAGCCTTAATTATTGCCCATGTTCCAGAGATAGGTTTACAACACACATTATTTTAATTAGCTTCACATGTTGAAGACCAGAGTAAGGGATCAGAGCTAATGGGTGTTTGTTTATAGGAACTGTATAAGAGACCTTTAAGTAATTAAAAGAGCCACGTGAAGGATTTAGTTGATTTGTTTACACAAGGAGGATATTTCTAAATCATTTTAGTATTTAATCAACTGAGTCAGTGAGTCGTGTTTTGGAACTATCTACTCTACTTGGATTGTCCATGTTCCACTGCTGCTCCTGTAAAACAATAGAAAACAAAAAAGCAAACGTACAATTCATATTCTTCCTGTTGTTTTATATTAAAAAAATCCGTAACACAATGAAACGTAGGTTCTCTGAGCTAAGTCTAAAGTCACCAATAGCACTCTGTTGTTGGTAACAGTCGTCACTGTTATCTTTGGACTGATTTAGTAAGCTCTCTGCTATATGTATTTTCAGTATATTTAGACACATGTATTAAAACACACTGAATCATTGAGCGTGTTATCCGTTTAAGGTGACTTCATTCACTTCAGCAGTTAGTGCCCAATTTCCAAAGCAGGAATACAGGTTGGTGTATTGTTGTATTGTTTATCCATCTCACACAAAAACACAGTGGTATTAGCTCAGACAATCAGTACATTCAAACAGCACTCATTTAAACACTGTCATAAAAAGGTATAAAACAGGAATACAAAAATACTACAGATTGGCAAAAATCTGCACTTACATATTATACAACACAAACAGCCACAAGTCACTGCATGTTTACTGTCTGTCTCTGACCTGTTCTAACAGGAAGCTTGTCTGATGTTTAGAGGACTTCAATAAATTAAAATAGAGATAACATATTTGGCAATTGACAAAGATTGTGCATTTACTCAAAGCATTTCAGTGGTCACTAACCACCGTGTCTAGAAACAATGTTAATTTGAAGGCATATTTGCAGCTTTTTAAACCACTCTAACTCACTCACAAATACAGCATTTCAGTCTCACACTTTAGTTCATAACATGCTGGAGATTGTCTTTGCAAAATCCAAGGCACTTGTAGGGTTAAGACCAGTTCTTCTGTTCAAAGGCTTAGTACGGGTATGTTGAGATGGAAATGTAGATGATAAAGATACTCTGGTACGTAATTCTTCCCTGTGGCGAGATAGTTGTGGCCTGAACTTTAAGCCTCACTAGTCCGGGTCTGTCTAGAGTGTGCAGCGTAAAGATGATTCCTCTTCCCGAATCATCCCTGATGCCAAACACTCGCCCCATCGCTCCACTCTCCACCTCCTGCTCCAGTATGGTAAAGGATGTGCGATCCTGAAGGACGCCTGACTCTGAGAAAGCAGATAATCGAACCACGTTGTGATTGGCCGGGATGCCAGAGGGGAGAGTGAGGAGCTTGTACTGCAGGCGCTGAGAAGAGCCTTCTGTGGAGCAGTCCTGAGAGCACGGCCTGTAGCAGGTCCTAAAAGACAAAGTCTTACCATTTCTATTGCTATTGTTTTATATATTATATAGAAATATATAAATATATACAGTAAAACATATAAAGAGATGTTATTGTAATGTAGAAAAGTGTAAAAAGCATATGTATATCTCTGTCAATTAGTATGCTGTTTTAATATACTATGCCTCATCACCATTTCTATACAATGCAATTTCAGACATACCCTGGGCTTCCTCCTCTCTGATAGGACACTGGGCAGGGTGTGTCCACACACTGGTATCCTCCACGAGTATTAAAACACATCTGATTGGGTTTACACTGAACGCCCTGCTCCACACACTCATCAATGTCTAGAAGAAAATGTTAAAATTAGTTACATTTAAACAAATTTGGTAAAAAAAAAATTTAAATGCTTCACCTTTACAAGTCCTGCCATTGGGTAGCAGTTGGTAACCAGGTGGACAAAGACACTGAAAGCTACCAATGGTGTTGTGGCACTCATGCTGACATGGTTTTCTTAGACACTCATCCACATCTGTAGTAAGAGGGAATCAACAATCTCACAGTTAGTAGAACATTAAAGTAATATTTGTATAATGGCAAATTGCATACTACTACATACCAACACATGTCCCATCTCGGTAGATATGTCCCACTGGACAACTCTGTCTGGTGATGCGTGATACCCCTGTTGATCGGGACAGGATGGGTCTACCTACAGATGACACTAGCTGTGGTCTAAGCCTGGCCCTGACTCTGGTCCCATTTGTAAAAGTTTGTCCCCTTTCTAGCCCTGCACATGAGCGGCCATCTCCCAGCAGGATCGTCCCAGGAGGGCACAAGCACCTGAAGCTGCCGGGCACGTTACGGCACTGATATGCACAAGGGCTTGGCGTCTGCACACACTCATCAATATCTGAAAAGGAAAAGGAAAAAAAGTGAATATAGCACAAAAATGTGTTTTGAGACCAAATAGCTTGTATACAGCAGATCCTACCCAGACAGGGAAGGCCTACTCCCTGGGACAGGTAACCACGAGGGCACACACAGACGTATCCTCCAACAGTGTTCTGGCAGATCTGAGTGTATCGACACATGTGGCTCCCATCTTGACACTCATCAATATCTACAGTACACATACACATCCGTTTTTAAATGCGAGTTTTTTAAATGAGAAGTAAAACATTTTTCATATTATTACAATAAAGTTGCAACAATGGAAAGAATACTAACCTACACAGGCCCCATTCTCTGCTGTGGTCATCCCAGCAGGACAACTGTCGAAGCACTGGTAACCCCCCTCAGTGTTACGGCATTGCTGGTGAGCGGGGCACACATTCCTCATGCATTCATTGATATCTATATATATTGACATACAACAAAAAGCTTTTTATAACACAAAATACATTTATTTTTCAGACTATGTCACATTTAAAATTGGCTGACCAATGCACCGCTGTCCTGAGAGCTGGTATCCAGGGTGGCAGATGCAGCGGTATGAACCAAGAGTATTGACACACTGGTGCTGGCACGGAGAGAGAGCAGACTCCTGACACTCATCCACATCTAAAACACACAAATATTACATCAGACTCAATGCTAAAATCAGAAGTAACATGAAACATAAAAAAGCATAGTTATTTAAGGACAACTTGCCTTCACAGTTTGCCCCTGTGATGCTTGGCTTGAATCCTGGCCCACACTTAGCTTGACAGCGATATGTGCCCAGTGTATTGACACACTTCTGATTGAAGTGGCACATATGGGAGCCCTGGGCACACTCATCAATATCTGAAGAAAAAAAGGTTTAAAATTAAATATTTTGGAGCAGTTTTGTGTAATGGCCGAACATGTTTTTCTCACCTTGACATGTGTTGGTCTCTGTAGAGATGGTGAATCCTGAGGGACAGGCACATGTAAAGCCTCCCATGATGTTGTTACATGAATGTGAGCAGGGTGACTGGAGGGCACACTCATCCTCATCTATAAATGTAAACAACATTTATATCACCATATCAATACGAGTCTGTTATTACAAAGCATCCAAAGTAATATCACATACCAGCACAGAAGGAGGCTTGGTCAAGAAGGAAACCTTTTGGGCATGTTTCTCCATAACCTTCTGTACAAAACACATAACACATCATTAAGTTGCTATTGGTATTTTCATCCTCAATATTGAAGTATATCATAAGAAGCAAGCATTTTACAAGATTTTTCAACCTGGTATAAGAAGATTTGCAGTCATTCTGAAGTCTAATGTGAGAGTAAACATATTGTAGACACTATTCAGCCCAGAAACTTTCAGCAGCTGGAGTACAGGGCCTTGGCGCTCCTCTGGGCCCTCATAAATAATTGTGTGGTTACAGCGAAGCACCATGGGATTTCCTCCCCTTTGGTGGGTCTGGGATGACCAAGAGTACAGCTGCCCTTGGCCTGTCTGCACATAGGACTCATCAAACTCCTGCGAACACAAGCCAGGTCAAAAGAGCTGGAAATATGAAATGATCAATATTTAATCACTGTCAATTGTACAGACCTGTAGGTTTACATGGGATGATAACAAAGGTGGAACATATCCATTAATTACTATGTCAATGAGTAAAACTCCTTCAGAATCAACACCTCTGGCAACATGGGTCAAACGAAGAACCTCACCTGATTTAAAAGAATGAGATGTTAGATAGTCGCAGAAAACAGTGCCATCTCCTGGACATTTTGCAAACTACAATACATCAATATTATAGAACATATAGATAAACAATAATGTACAGAGCTTACCAGTTTCAAATTCTAGTTGAGACTCCTGTCTGAAGTGTCCATCTGTAAAAGAGTAGCCATTCTTTGCCCCTCCCTTCTGTAGCACAGTTGTCCAGTAAATGGGTGCAAACACAGACACTAACACCCGCAGCAAAGGACCTGTCACAAATAAAACAACAGTTTTAAATTTCTACACCAGCAACATTTTAATTTACTCACAACTACATAAGTATTAAATGAAATCACTCCCTGGTGTAAGATGTGGGTCAGTTTACTTACCAATACTTTGAGGGATGTTTTCTAGACGGGCTTGTAAACTGCTGCTCTCCTCTTCCACATCATTTGTAATGTTAGCTTCCAGGAAGGACACTCCAAATTCTCGCTCATTGACCATGCCTATCAAGCTACCTCTAGTCTTGCGAGGACTTTCACCTTAAATAAAAAAAATGTATGTTATGTTGTTATTATGTGCCTAAAACCACAGTAATAAGACACATACCTGGGCAAAGACCTGTTTGACATTTTCTTGTGTCAATACTGGGTCCATTGCACGACCTGCCTCCATTTGAAGGCTCTGGGTTGTTGCAGAGCCTGATTCGTTCTTGAAAGCCTTGTCCACAGGTGCTACTACATGTGCCCCATTCTTCCCAGTTAGAGTAGCCTCCATTGACTGAGGACACAAACACAACTAGATCAGTTTATACAACAAAGCAAATCTATTATATTGTGCTTTACGAAGAACACAGTTTGAACACAGTGTCATCTTATTTTTTGGTATTTAAAACACATGACTTACTCTGAATTTTGAGAGCAATAGTTCTTTCAGCTGTTCCAGCTTCACTTTCAGCCACACATTGATACTCCCCTTCATCAGCATCCTGCCCATTGGAAAACATGGATATGGTTATGTAATGCTCATTTAGCAAATTAAGGTTTTGAAACAAAGGCTCCAAATTTGTATCTATATATATATAAATTTAGATGACCACGAGGGTTTTATGTTTGTCTGTGAGAAAATCTTGCTGCTGGCAGTAGCAGTTACAGACTTAACAAGGTTATATGCAAAGACAAAGGGAAAGAGGCTGGTACCATCCAACTCATCTCCTCTCTGTTCTGTAACTGAACTGCCTCAAATTTGTTTTAGAGGAAATCAGGACACTATAGAAGTGATAATGTTCTTTCACCAAGATGACTCCATATGAAGTTTGAACTCTAGAGGTGCAAAGACTACAGTTTAATATTTCAGAATATGAAAAGGAAAAAAAATGTATATTCACAGTAATGCTGTAAATGATCAAGGATCCATTATGAAGAGCTTGCATTCGCAGAGAGCGAAGCAGTGGTATTCCATCCTTTAGCCAGCGGAGGACAGGGCTAGGATCCCCATGAACTAGACAGTCAAGCAGCACGGAACTGCCCTGAACAGCTGTAAGAGTCATGTGAGCTTCACCCTTCAACACTGGAGGCTCTGAAAACACAACAGGAGCAGGTTCGTAAAAACGAAACTAAAACTTTCTTGTGGCCTGCTAGAGATCCAGCACATACCTCTGATACGAACAAAAGAAAGTGCCCGAATAGAGCCCACACTATTTTCTGCTATGCAAACATAGGTCCCAGCATCTTTCATTGCCACATTTTCAATTAATAGTGAGCTCCTGCCTGCTTCATCTACACTACCTGCCAAAAAATAAAAAAGGTGAATATGTATGAAGTCTAGCTGCACCAATATAAATGAAACACAACTGAATACCTTGGATGGGGCTGTTGTTAACAGTCCAAGAGATGGCAGGAGCAGGTGTACCCTGAGCATGGCAGGACAGAGTCAAGTTTTGACCTTTGTTCAGGGTTAGATCTCCCGGCAGCTCTTTAAAGGCAGGCCTCATGTTGATGGACAGACGGATGTTCTGTCTCACTGAACCTCCTACATTAGTAGCCACACATGTGAACACACCAGCATCCCCAAGCTGTACCAAATTAAGTCAGAAATAAGATATTTGTCATAGACACTTAAGAAGTGTAACAATTTCAATTATTTTACCTCAGCCCTCTCAATAATCAGCTCTCCAGATCGCAGAACTGTGAACTTGCCGGGACGAATGGGTACAATGGTTCCATCTTTCTCCCATGATACCCTGGGCTCTGGGGAGCCTTGAGCAGCACAGGGCAGCAGGGCCTGAAATCCCTGAATGACTGACATTTCATTCTGTGCAGGAGCAATCACTGGTGGCACTAGAAAACAAAAAAAGATTTCTTATATTTATTTTTATGAAAAAAGTATTAAGTATCAGGAGCCAAAAGTCACCTTGAATACTCAGTCTAATGTCATGGCTTGCTCTGCCTGCAACATTTTTGGCAGTACAGGTGTAGAGACCTGCATCACTGCGCTGAGTGGATAAAATAGCCATGGTCCCATTGGCAAAGATGCGCATGTGAGCACCATCCACCACAGGTCTTCTGTCTTTATGCCATTTGACTTCAGGCTGAGGCTGCCCATCAGCTACACAGTCCAGACTAACAGACTGGCCTAGTACAGCAGTGTACTCCACACGAGGCACACTCAGCACCGGGGGAACTGGGGGACATAAAGGCAAAAGAGTTTTATGCAGTAGTGATTACAACTATAGGCTGTGAATGCATTCAGTGTTTCAGAGTTTGTTTGGCTACCAAAAAAACAATATACATGCTTAGATGAACACACATTAAATACATTTTATCTGCATCCATATTTCTAACCTTGAAGGACTAATTTGGTCCTGCCTACAGCGACACCAGCTTCATTCTTAGCCAGGCACTGGTAGGTCCCTGCATCACCAAGTGTAACACGAGAAAACTTCAGAGCGCCATTTGAGAGCACTGCAAGTCTATGACCTATGATTGAATCAAGAAAGACATATTAAGATATATTATTAGCATTGTTTAAAAATGTGTAAAGTTAGAATAAATTAACCGTTGTTACCTGCTGCGATGGGTACTCCTTCTCTTTGCCAGGTCACAGTGGGTCTGGGGAAGCCTTGAGTCTCACAAGGCAGAACCGTCCCATGATTCAGTACCACTTGTACTTCTTCTGCCATAGGCTTTATCTCTGGGGACTCTAGGAACATGGACATATTGTGTTAAGTTACTAATGCACGGCACAGTGGTAGAATTTGATGGTTCTCCCCTTGACTGAGTAGTTTTCCTCTGGTTGCTCTGGTATCCCCTACCACCAAAACCATGTTGGTCAGGTTGTGTAATAATAAATCACAGCAGTTCAGGACTAAAAAACTGATTTAGGCTATGTAGCTTTTTTGTTTGTACTCTTTATGTATAACAACAACAATAAAGGCTTTAACTTATAAAGCCTCATCACAGCTCACCTTGCACTATGAGAGAGATGTGTTTGTGAACCACTCCAGCTGGATTGTGGGCTGAGCAAGTGTACCTGCCAGCGTGACTTGGTGTAGCAGATGTTATTTCCAATACACCTAAGGAATTATAATATAGAAAATTAAATACATTTTGTATGGTTACACTAAATCAGTCAGAGTCAGAAAAGACTAACCAGTTGGAAGAACTCGATAACTTCCTCCCCTGTTGCCTAGTTTGGCTCCACCTTTAGTCCAGGTGACTGTGGGCAGGGGCCGTCCTTGTACATGACAAGGTAACACAACTGGGGACAGTTTAACGGCTGTGACAGTAGTGAGGTCATCCTCAATAGATGGTGGGACTGAGGGACACCAGAAAAGTAATTCAGTCTTATTCTTTAATTAACTTAAAATGTTCACATTTTACAACCTACTGTATACCTTGTAAAATGACCTCAATAACTCTTCTCTCCTCTCCTGCTTCATTGGTTGCAGTGCACTCAAAGTACCCTTCATCCTCATTGGATGGAGACAATAGAACCAGTGAACCAGACGTCAGTAACCTGGACCCATTAAGACAAGTAGTAGGAAAGTATTCAGTGTAATAATAAAAAAACAACCATAGCCTTTCTATACGTGTACTGATCAGGAAACTGCGTAAGATCTAGAAGAGCTCCGTTCCTCTTCCAGGACACTTTAGGGGGTGGTATACCAGTCGTTTCACAACTCAGTACAGCTCTAATACCTGCGGTTGCTGTTACATTAAATGGTCCAGGAACAATTGATGGACCCACTAATAAAAGAAAAAAAGACAAGGGTTACCAGAAATAGGACAAAACATATGTATATATTTTTGACTTACCAAATACCCTTAAATCAATTCCCCGATGATCTGAACCTGCCTGATTAGACACAGTGCAGTAGTAGCGCCCAGAGTCACCTAACTGGACTTTATGTATAAGTAAAGAGCCCTGTGAGGACAGGGTGAACCTGCAAAGTATTTAGTTTAGTCTGTGAGTAGGTGTTGCTTGTATTTGGCATAATTGTTCACTAATGTAAAACTTACTTTGCATTATCCTGAGGCAGAGGAAAACCATCTTTCCTCCAAACAACTGTGGGAGTGGAGTCACCCTTAACTTCACATGTTAACAGTGCATCCTGGTCAACATGTGCAGTCACAACTGAACTGCCCTCCTTTATAACCGGGGGCACTGGGGCAGTATAAAAAAACATCACATTGTTGAATAACTGAACAAGGTGTTTTATAGTATGATAACAATAGATTACTTACATAAAATCTCTACAGTAAAGAAGAGACTGGTGCTTCCCGCCATATTGGTAACTGAACAGCTGTAGTGCCCACTGTCCTCTAGCCCAACTTCTTGGATTTCCAAATACTGCCCCCCTGCAAGCCCCTGGACACGTCCACCCAGCTAAAAATAGTAAAGTTGTTAGCCATAAAAGTGAACCAGGTTCAGTGTTATTCTTTTTTGTATGTACCTGCATTTTGACATCATCTTTGTACCATACTATGCTTGGAGGGGGGTCACTATCAACCAAACACTCTAGCGTCAGATGTCCATTAACTGGAACAGTCATTGTTCTAACATCACCAGAACCAAGAAGGTTGGGTGGGACTTAAAGAGATAAAAAAGACAGACATCACTAAAATTAAAAGGCACCATATGGAATAAAAGAAAAAGTTTGGTTTACAATCCATAACTGGAAACACATTTTTTACATAACCTATAAAGTTTTTTGTTTTTTTTTACCTTGAATGCGAACCCAGTGGTTTTTTCCATCTTGTCCAGCTAAACTGCTGGCTAGACAGGTGTACAGGCCAGCATCTTCAATCTAGAAAATTAGACTTTAATCAGCGTGGGTGGTGCAGTTACCAGTGTTTAATGCAGTTGTTGTGAAGATGTGCCTGTCTTTTATGTTAAACATCCAAATGCCAGGACATAAATTGTAAAAATAGCGTAATATTGGAATACAAAAAAATTTTTTTTTTGTATTCCGACTTTAAAATACAGATTTTGTGTCTAACCTGAACCTTGCTAATTCTGACAAAGTGTCCATCTTCTTGAACAATGTCAGTTCTTTCTAAGGGGTTGCCGTCTTTCAGCCAGCTAAGTGTGGGAGGTGGGTTTCCGACAGCAGAGCACTCCAGCTCCAGGGCACTGTTTACTGCTATAGTCAGCTCTTCTGGGCTCAGGCTAGTCATCTGTGGAGGCTCTGTTGCAGACATCAGAAATAATTTCATAAGTTTGTGGGAAAGATGTATCACATATTTATACTAAATGTAGTTACCGAGCACAGTGAGGTTGAAGCCCTTGGTGCTGCTTCCTGCCTGGTTGCTGGCCACACAGCTGTAGAGTCCAGCGTCTGTAGGGGACACATCAGGCAGCTGCAGCCGTGTCTCCTGACCGTCCAGCAGCAGGTTACGATGAAGGGACAAAGGCTGAGCGTCCTTAAACCAGGTGAGAGTAGGGGGTGGGACCCCACGAGCCTCACATGTTAATGTCACTAAAGACCCTTTCACCACTGTGACAGGCTCCACTGGTTCTACATGGTCCACACCAGGAGGTACTGCATGCCGGAAGGGCATCACATAGTTAGGCAACAAAGACATTTTTGTTAGAAGTACAATAATTTGTGTGTATTTTACCTTGGACCTGGACATCATAGTTGAGCTCAGCAAGCCCAGCACGACTGCGTGCCACGCAAGTGTAAACACCAGAATCAGAGAGCTGCACAGGTGAAATCCTAAATGCAAACAACAGAGACATGAGTTTGTTGACACATATACACATATACATATACATATACATATACATATACATATACACATATACAGTGTCACATTGTAGGTTCATATCTTATCCTACCTCAACACAGAGTCACCCAAGAGAAGACGTGAACGAGGAGATAGAAGCAGAGGTCGTCCATTTTTCAACCAGCTGATCTGTGGTGGAGGATTTCCTGCTGCGTGACACTCAAGGGTCACAGAGCTGTCCTGAGTGGCCTGGACCTGTCTGGGGACAGTAGTCTCGCCAGAAATAGATGGAGGAACTGTGAAACACAAAACTTCAATTAATAAAGAACATAAGGGTAAAAAACAAACTTATTTCAAACACAAAATCTAACCTAGCACAAACAAAGTGTAGATTTTGCTGTCCTGGCCAGATGGGCTGACTGCTAAACAAGTGTATGTCCCTGAATTTGCGGCACTCAGCTTCAGTAAAGTCAATGTGCTGCCATCAGAGGTCATTCTTGAAGAAAACCACAAAACCAAACATGTAAATAGCCACACAAAAGAGTGATATTTATTGCAGCTTTAAAAGGTTGGATGCCATACTGTATATGCTGCGTGTGTGATCCCTCTAAAGTCACTCCATCCTTTAGCCAGCTGAGACGAGGTGGAGGGATTCCATGGGCTTTGCACTCAAGGGTCACCTTCTCTCCAAGTGGAGCATTCACATCCGAGGGATGTTGAGAATCAAGGATTGTAGGAGACACTGAGAACAAAAGTAAATCAGAGTAAGTCCACAGTGCAAGTTATGTTTTTCTCAGAAATTACTGGTGCATACCAAGCACTTTGAGTCTGTAGTCTCTTTGTGTCTGCCCTTCACTGTTCTTGGCCACACAGGTGTATGTTCCAGCATGGGACAGAGTGAGAGGCCCCAACTCCAACCTGTTCCCCCGAACGGACCACTGCCACTGCAGACTGCTCTCTGATCAGCAAACACATTCAATGTCATGTACTGGATAGGTAGATTGCATTCATTGTAAGTGATGAAAAAGTCTTACCAATAGGGGTTCCATCTTTAAGCCAGGTAATGCTTGGCATAGGAACACCTGATGGCTCACAAACCAGAGCAATGTGAGATCCAAGAGTAAAGTTAACGGACTCCCAGAGTGGCCCATCCAGGACTGGCGGAACTGTAAAAAACACTATTATTGCACCAATCCACTGCTACAGGTGTGTTACGTAACAACCAAATGTGAGACTTGTCTTACCATGAACAGCAACTCTGAAAGTCCTATCCACCTGCCCAGCCACATTGGAAACCTTACAAGTGTATGTTCCACCATCAGCAATCTAAAAAAGTTGATGTAAATAAAAGCTACCCAAACCAGAAAGAAGAAACATGTCTTATTTATAGCATTTTCTAAACCTGAACTCCTGTGATTTCCAATTGGTGGTCATTTATCTTTAAACCATTTCCTGCTGCCAGCTGTGGTCCATTTTTGTACCAGGTGACCTCGGGCTTGGGGACACCTTGAGCAAGACATTGTAGAGAGACAGAGGAGCCAACCCTCACGTTTACTGACTCTCCACCAGGGCGGGGCTTCAGAGTGGGCAGGACTGAATCAAAGTTTAATTCAAATTGTTATATATATATTTTTTTATTTTAATGTTTTTTTCTTTCGAAAGCTTACCATAAACACTGAGAAGAATGCTCTTCTGGTCTTGGCCAGCGGAGTTAGTAGCTGTACATACATACTGTCCTGCGTCCTCCTCTTTTGTCCGGGACAACTGTAGCATCTGTCCGCCTTAATTATAAAGTACAACAATAATAATCAACATCATCATCATAAAAAACATACACCATAACTACATTAGATTATGCAAAGAGAAAAATACTACACTGACCAGGAAGAATGTTAAAGCCAGTGCCAAATTTAAGGACCTGCCCATCCCTTGTCCAGGTGATCTCTGCAGGAGGATAAGCTTGGACATCACACAGTAAAGACACCATATGGCCCTTGATGACGTTCACCTCCTCGTCTTTTTGACCAAGGACTTTAGGGGGAACTGCAAATACATACAGTATATTGTATACAGTAGGCTATATTAATAAATAAAATGTGTAATATAGAATAAAATACAGTATGTGTATGTATTTCTGACAAGCCTAAAAGTTTGTGAAGTTGGTTACCTTGAACTGTCAGACTAAACAGTTTCTCCACAGTCCCAACTTTGTTTTCTGCTATACACATATACCCAGCCATGTCTGAAGCTTGAACACTGAGGAGCTGAAAGACAAGGTTGGAAAGTTTAATCATCCATTTAATTAGTGGGATCTATTTGTTTACAAAAATCGAACATGTTTCCTGTGACTAACCTGAAGTTGAGTCTTGTCGTCATTAAGATGGTGCTGTGCGTCTGTGTGGACTGGTTTTCCATCTCTTAACCAGGAGATGGACGGAAGGGGGTGTCCAGTCACATCACAGTGGAGGACTACTGTGCTGTTTACTACGGCTCCCACTTCCTCCATGAACTCCTCTGTTGCCCCCGTGATGACAGGAGGTACTGAGTGGGCAAAACACAATACAACATTACAAAATTTTACCCCCTTAATTAATTAATTAATACTAATAAAATACATTTGTACTTTCTTACCAAGGACCTCTAGTTTGAAGTGCATTTGATCTTGTCCTGCTTCATTCACAGCCTCACATGTATACTTTCCACCATCTTCTTTCTGCACACGGCCAATCTGTAACACTTGCCCCCCTAAAGAAGCAAATGTAGACAATTTATTTAAAAAGCTGGCAAAGTAGAGCTAAGATTTAATTATATATAATTGTATTAAATATTACCAGGGAGTAGCAGGATGCCATCAGCAGGGGAGAGCTTATGCCCATCTTTGTACCAGCTGAGTTTAGGTGGGGGGATAGCATTACTTTCACAGGACAGGCTGACGGTATGACCCAAGACAACTTCTCGTTTTTCAACCATCTCATCACTGATCTCCTCATCCTCGTGTTCAAAGCCCCAAGCTGCTTCTCTGTTGGTCACTCGCTGGAAGATTGGAGGAACTAACAACATAGTAAAATATATTACATGTTCATGCCTAACTTGTGAATATTATCTCTATTATAATGACCCAATCACTCAAAATAATACTGTTATGAGCTACCTTGAATAATGATGTGAAAGTCTTTCTTGTCCTCTCCTGCTAGGTTTGTGACCACACAGGTGTACTGGCCCTCATGGGACAACATGGCCTTATTGATCTGTAGGACATGGCCTTTCTCTTGCAACCCAGCATGAGAATTTCCAGTGAGCAACTAAAAAAGATATAAATATAAAAACAAAAGTGACCATAGTACAACCACATTATGAAAAACATTATTTTTCATTACTGACATTTTATTGAGGCAGTTGGCAATTCTAATTTATAAAATCTGTGAATTTTGCATACTAACCTGTCCATCTTTGAACCACTGAACCCTAGGTTCAGGGAAACCTTTTGCCAGACAGGACAGTGTTAAACTCCCATTGATGCGTACTTTCTCTGCCTGGGCACCAAACAAGGATGTTGAGCTCTCTATCTGTGGTGGAACTGAATGTTTAAAAGTTAGTTTTTAAGTAATCTACTCTTGACATTTAAAAGCCTTTATTAAAGTATACACTTTTATTACCCAGAACACTAAGAGAATAGTGTCTAACAGCGGTGCCGGCTGGGTTGGAGGCTCGGCAGGTGTAGAGGCCAGTGCTCTCTCCTTGAGCTGAACCCAGGCGCAGAGCTTGACCACCTCGAGAGTATGTCATCTGTGGGCTGGACACAATGGGCTGGTTGTCCTTCAGCCAGGTGATGGTGGGTGTGGGGGACCCCTCCACATCACAGGCAAGTACTGTGGGGAAACCGAGCACCACAGACACATCTGTGGTCTCACTGGGCCCCTTAATGGTCGGAGGGGCTGGAGAGAGGAAAAACATAGACACTTTTAACATCCAATAAACTTTACAAGCCCAACGCAGAGGAAAAGATTAGATTTGCAGGAACGTGCCATGTTATGTAAAAAGCACCAGCATCAGCAACCTGTATGGAAATATGATTTAATTTAATTTTTCATAATTTATACAGACTAAAGTATAATTACAGACCTTGAACTGTCAATCTGAACTGCCGCATCTGAGTCCCTGCATTGTTGCTGGCCACACACTGATAAAGTCCTTGGTCCCTCAGTCTGACAGACTTCACTTTTAACACCTGTCCCTCTTCTAAAAACTCCACATGTGGGTCACCATCAGGGGACAGGACCCTTTCAGACAGGGAAACATAGGATGAAGGTGATATAAAAGAGCACATCAGTTTTTTAAGAATATAATGAATAAATGTATAGGCTTACTCTCCATCACGACTCCATTCAACTTTGGGAGATGGGCGGCCGCTGACACGACACTGAAACTCTATTTCCTGTCCCAGTACCACGGACAGCTCCTGCAGTCCGGTTGTTCCTGAAATCTCTGGGGGAGCTGCCAATACATACATCAAAGTGAGTGAATTAAATATTTATATCATCACTAAATACTGGATAGGGCAGCCAGTTTTATAAGTCACTTAAAAATCTGCTGGCATTTGTAACAGACACTATTATATATATTTTATGTTTGTAAGAGTGATTGTTCATGATGTTTTAAGTGCACAGTAAAATATTAATAATGAAACAGAAAGAATAAAACAGATATTGCTCACCTTGAACCACAATATTATATTGCCGTCGAGATTCTCCAGCAGAGTTTTGAGCTGTGCAAACAAAATGTCCTGCATGTTCTTGTTGAACTCTGAAGATTCTAAGAAGCCTATTTCCGTTTTGTAAATAAATCCCAGGACTGTCCAACTGCAAACAATTTTGTAAACTGTAAACTGCTCACATTGTAATAATAACACTGACCACTTGATGGCATTGTAAAGCTGAATACTGTATAATCTTTGTCTAAATATGTTTATCTACTATTTAAGTATATGGTATTTTAAGAGTTGACAGACTCACGGGTTGCCGATCTTTAGACCATGTGATCACTGGGGTTGGAATTCCAAAGGCATCACAGCCCAGAGTGAGAGGCTGCCTCAGGGTCACAGTGAGGTTTAATGACTGTCCATCATCTTGAATCTCTGGGGGGACTGGTATGGAACAAAATATATGTACTTCTTCATGCTTGCCTTCTCTATATATGTACTCAGTAGAATAATTAAGAAATGCAAGCCTTACCATTTACTTTTAGTCTGGTCTTTCTCTCCACAGAGCCTGCTTCATTTGTTGCAACACATTTGAAGTCCCCGCTGTGGCTGGCAGACGCTGTGCTAATTATGAGAGAACCATCCCTCGCCACAGAAAACTCTGATAGTTCAGGATGTATCTCCAGTCCATTCTTGAACCACCGGATCCTCGGATGAGGTGAACCTGCCAGTCAGAAAAAGTACATTGAAAGTAGTTACATCCCTTTTTGTCCCCCATTTCTATTTCCTCCACCGCTCAAACACATAATGGACAAGCATCTAATGCCAGAAAAAGGCATCTTTATATGTATCAGCTTTATAACAGAAAATAAGATTAATTTGCAGTCATGTAAAATATATATGCCGATTCTAGTAAAAGTTATTACCAACATTCAGGTGGTAACAATAGACTTGTTCACTCGCAATTCAAAGACACTAGTGTACCTTCGGGAGCCAAGAACAGATGTCTTTTGTGGATTACTATTCCAAAAAGGCCGACTTGAAAATAAGGTGGATTGAGAGTTTCACACAGCAGCCTTGCAGAACAAGGAAACAGTAAGATACATTTAGTGCAGTAGAGTGATTCAAATAACCCCACTCTGTCTATTTACAGAGGTGTTACACATTCAAACACCAGCGAACACACCCTTCTCATGAGCAGATGCAGCACAAGCAAAGATGCACATGTTTCAAGTAGCTCAGAGGCAAATTTATTATCTCATTGCAGAGAGGAAATGCATACAGATGTTCTGTTTTAGATGTTAACTTCATTGGAACGTTTTGAATGATCTTATCAGGGCCCTTATAGACTGTGATTATTTATTCCATGTGTTTTCTCAAGAACTACTATCGAATGCAAAGGACCTGTTGTTGAATTAGTAATATCCTTCTGGCAAAGACTGCTTTATCAACCCCATATGAGCACTTTTCTACAGAGCATAATGGGGCTTCTTTAATATTAAAGGCACCATGAAGCTTTGCTAATATCTACTCTATGATGCTTGGTACAAAACTAGAGTAAAAACTAGCTTTCTTTCCTTGTTCCTCACGGTGAGCCTCAGACACATCCCTGTCCTTTATCTGCCAGGAGCAGTCTGTAATTAGGATTCCTCTCCCAGCATGTCCCGTCACAGAGGAAAGCAGATGTGGCTCAGTGAGGTAGCACACACACACTGATGCTGCAGCTGTTGCTCCACATTATATGCCTGTCTTTACCTTTTCTTAACAAGTTACCATGGCACCCCTTTACACAAACATTACATTATGCTTTTACTGCCCTGTATTTGTTCCACTTAAGTGCAAATGTATGTAAAATATATCAGCACACCAGTGCCCATTGATATTAATCAACTAAATCAACTAAAAACTGCAGTGATAGAACTGTCTTTGAAGATGTGTGAGCATCCACATAAGGAAATCGTCCTAAACAGAAAGCTTACTAAAAACAGACTCTTATGTAAGGAAATGCTGTCCCCATTTTGAGCCCACTTCTTAGTCCATGTGTGTCATACCTTGTCAAATTACCGACGCCAGGAGGTTATGTGATCGCCGGCGTTGGCGTGTGTGCGTGTGTGCGTGCGTGTGTGCGTGCGTGCGTGTCTGTGATCAAGATAACTCAAAAACTACTGCACGGATTTGGATGAAGCTTTCAGGGATGGTCAGGACTTGTTTAAGGAAGAGGTGATTAAAA
>JAVQJW010282313.1:0-11102 GCA_036025195.1 Hypseleotris klunzingeri
AACTTCAATATTAAAACCCTATTTGTACACATTATCAGCCAAAAAAAGTTGCTTAAGGGTTTAGTTATACTTTAAAGAAAAAAGAAGTGAGCAACAAGCAGAATTAGACAAGGCACAAATCAGAGCAAAGCCCCAGCATGCAGATTAGTAAGTCATCACACAAAGATTTTTAATACATAGTTAATTGCTAACACTAAAACTTCAGCCAAAACATCATATGCTTCGTTCTTGATTTACAGTAACTATAAAATATGATTAAACACATGAACTTCTGAATGGCTGAAATTTTATGTCATGATGATAAACAGTATTAGTTTTATTATAAGAATGGGTGTTAGTTCCTGTACCGTCAGTAGCAGGCCTGGTATCACTGCCTTGTTTCTTGCGATGGTCCTGAAGGATCCCTGGGCTTGTGGCCATTTCTGGTACACGTCCTAATTTTCACGCATTTGTTCGATTATTGCTAATTTTTTTACTTTTGTCTTCAAAGAAAAAACTTGAAAACAATAGAACCATAGATTGTGAATAAGTACTGAATAAACCTATTGTAGTCCTACCTGTTCGGATGTACAGTTGCATAGACTGTTCCTGCTGCCGTTTCTTGATTCGTGCGTATTGCTTTTTGAGGGCATAGATGTCAGTGCTCATCCTCTCCATCATCATGCTGTTGATTGCTGCTTGATGCTCAGACCGGGCACCTCCGGTTCCTCCAACGGCTGCACCCACTGCTCCTGGACTCAATTCAGCTATATTGCCATGCTCAGCTCTTTGGTCTGGAAGTAGAAAGAATAAATAAAATACTGAATAAAGTGAGTGGCAGCCTCACAACTACAAACTAACTCAACCCACCCTATAAATACAGTAATAAAGACGAAGATGAAGAATCGAGCTAGAAGAATCGTTGAATTGTGATCATTGTGTAAGGATCAAGATTTGAAGCAATAGTTTGTCCCACTTGGCTATTGCAAATCAAATCCTGCATGCATTTTTGTCAACAGTAGGCTACACTAACCTTTGAGATGTTTCTGGTATCGCTGCAGTTCAGGAGCCAGCAGGCCTCCCAGTGGCCCCAAACATCCCAGTGCTGTCACCATAGCATCTTCATCATCCATATCTGCATCATCATCACTCTCCCAGCTGCCTAGACCACCACTGCAACAAAGTGATATTTACATCAGGTTAAATACTGTACACAAAGTCAATAGCATCTTTCAATGGGGACCAACCTTCCATTTGATTTGACTGAGGTAGGAAAAGGTGTGATATTGTAGGTGTATTTCTCTCTCAGCTCAGCCAATTGGGGAAAGGGAAACACCGCCATAGAGTAAACTTCCTACAGATTAAGAAAAAATATAATGTATTTAGTAAGGTAGTGGTAGCAGTGGGTGATATGGCGATAAAAAACAAATTGTGATATTGAGCTACAATTCATTTATGCTCTTCACCGTCATTTTTACTTTAACAAGTTTAATAAAAACAAATAAAATAAAAAGTGTTATGACGATCACTGAAATGGATGCCAATGGATTACCATACACTCACCCGTAGATAGTAGTATTCAATCTTAGTATTACCTTTGTAGATATTTTCTTACCTGCATGAGTTCAGCAGGGTCAATGAGGTTATGCTCCAGCATCTCCTGAGTCAGGCAACCCATCATACTGTAAAACTCATCTGCACTCTGACAATACTCTATCCTCCTGTACACAAAACAATATTCATATCAGCTACACAGTGTCAAAGCTAGAATACATTTAAATCAGAGCTGCTAAATTATGGAAAAAATAATATTATTGAAATCACGATTATTATAAACAATTATACATTTTAGTGAAGAAATACATTAACTGAAGAACCATATTTGCTTTAGCTTGTTAACATGATCTCAAGCCATTAACAAACAAACAATATTAAAATTAGATTATTTTTGTCTTAGCATTTGACACAATTCAGAATTATTGTAGGCCTAATGAATTGTTAATGGTTTTTCTCTATTATTTAGTTTTAATAATTGAGAGGAGCAATAATTGAAATTGTAATTGAAATTCGATGAATTGCACAGCCCTAATTTAAACTGATTTACTAATTTAAACTGACACTCACTCTCCCAAACGTTCCCAGATGGCAAGCGCAACCCGAAACAGCACTTCTGATCCTTCAAAGAAAACAGAGTCCCAGATCTTCAGCACTGTTTGAGCCGGTAAGCACGTCGCAAACATGGTCAAGAACCATTGCATAGTGAACACATTGGTCAAAGGGGGTTCGTAGCTGCCTGTATTGAAAAAACAGATTTATAGATTATTATTGAAATTGTCTTAACTGTTAATACAATGTTCTGTTACATAGATCCATACCTCCGGCCTCTTTATTGGCTGCTTTCTGTAAGTGATGAAGATGCTGGGAGAGTCTAGGCAATTTTAAACGCAGAAGATCTCTGAACACGGCCATGTCCACTGAAAAAATTAGATATCACAAAATTAAGACAATGTAGGCTTTTAACCTTTTTATATTTATATGTTTTTTTCTTTACCTGATAATGCCCTCAGATTGTTGGCAAAATAACTCTCTGGCAAAACTTTATCAATTAGGTAGATCATCACCTAAACACCGAAACAACAGGGCAATATTGTTGTTGTCATGGTAAGATGAAAAAGGCGTATTTTATTTTACTCAAACAAAAATTATATAAAATATATCGGTACCTTTAAAGCATCACTTTCACTGCCTTCTGTTACTTCGAGTATGAGAGCTGCCAGGACGTTGAATCCTTGACAATATCCCACGGCTTTGTTCCAGCGAGCATAAGCCAATAGGACCCTCTTTAGCACCACTCTATCCTGCTCCCCCTCCTGCCCACAATACGAACTACAGCCAGTCCTATGGAGATCCTGCACAGAGGAAAAATTACACATTATTTACTTTAATTAAGTATATCATTGCCTGTCAAATGTAGTCTTTCAAAATGACTAAGACCATTTTTTATTCAAAAGCAATGCAGCACTTGAAAGAGATCTGTGTGGGTTGTTCAGATCAAAGTCCTGGAGGTTACCTTGACGATCTGAATGCCAAGTGAGTCATCGTCCGGGTTACTACGCTCGTTAAAAGCAAAACGAAGTGTCTTCTCCCAGTCGATGGAAATGGAGTGAAGATACTGGTCAGCTAGTGTTAGCCAAACCTACCAAACAACATCAGAGGTTTAATGAATGATCTCCCAATTCTGTGTTAGACTGATCCCAAACGCTGTTCTCTTTGCATACCCTCTTTCTCCATTCTTTTGGTATTCCAGTAGGGAGCCTTGCCACTGCTTTCAGTGCATCATACCACTGTGAAAAAAATAGAACAATTTTGTTGAACTCCAGGTTTAAAAAATGACAACTTAGATATTTTATTTGGAAATGCAATTAGATATCGGAATATGAGGTGAATTAGTTGTGGCATTTACAATGGAGCTATACATACCTGCTGATATCCATTCTTCCCAATAGATGGTTCAATGGTAAACTTTAGCCTTGTGTCCACCCCTGAAAACAAAAGACATGTTAGTAAATAGTAAAAAATCTAATAGAGGAAAACTGCAGTGTCTTTTTGATTTCTTCAGTGTAGGTCATGTACAAGTTTTCTGGAGTGTATGTCAGGATTCATCAACCACTTTGAGAGAAGGTTTTAATGGTTTTGTGACACAGAGCGCAGCAGGTTGCCTATAGTGTAGACAGAGAGGTACAGACTCCGGAAGTCTTTGGTCCTGATTTTACCTCACCTCTAAGAGCAGACTGTACTGTTGGTTACATCTTACTATAACTCGTTAAACCATAATTTTAATATTTGAAAGTTACAAAAATACGTAGTTTGCGCTAGTCTTTAGTGATGACAGCTCTGGCCGATTTAGCGGAAGCGTCGCTGTCCGTTTTCGAATGGTGCTGAAATTCCTATTCCCTATTCAACCTTTTTACTGGAAATTGGTTTGGCACTCAAAGAGCCCCTTACACGCGAACTTGATAACCAAATATCCAACTGTGTAATCCTTCAGGGGACCAGACGTAAATTAAAAAGTGTTTCCAAGTCAAAGGGGGCGACCGCTTTGGCTTAAGCTTAAACTGCCGGCGGCCATTTGTCGCCTCGACGACCTCCCTTCTTTCAAACTAGCCTAAATCTCATATCAGAGAAGTGAAAAGTAATTTAAAAAATACGCAAAACCTGAATGTCCCTCGTCCAGTGGACAGTCGTCCGCCATTCTTCGCTGATTTATTCCTCCGTTTCCTTTTGTCAAAAGGATTAACACGGAAAACCCCTCCCACTTCCCTGTCACTCAGTCCCGCACAGAGGAGACATGTGCCCACACACGCGTAATGACCAACAGATTCTCTACAGTTTAGATGAGCAAATACATGCAGCAGCAATTTGAGATTTGGAATAACAGTAGACACCAAACCCTCAATTGGGATGAACTGAGAACTACATGAACTGAGGTCAGAAATGGATGGTAGGCTACTCCGATCTGGTAAATGGTCTAAGGAGTTGGGTTACATTATAGGAAATGAGTGCCACAATGGATCTATCATAAGATCTACATCCATGGGCACAACAGATGTGGAAACCATAGAGCCAGAAATGACACGAAGTTTCCAAACTGTGCTCAGCATGCATCCTAAATGAATCATCACCTGGCTCTAAGGTGCAGAGTAGCCGCGGTGCGCTGCGGGATATCCCGTTGCGTTTCTTGAGCACGCTGCTGATGATATTACCAACCCCTCCCGAGCTGTGCTGCCGCTGCCTGCCGCCCACCTTCGGCCTCCTGCCGGCGACAGAGAGACGCTCCTGTCTCATCGGAAATGTAGCGCACTGCTGCTCAGTACAATCACATCACAGCCTCATCCTCCTCCTCAATACGAGCCTGTTTAACAATAGCATGGATCAGGAAGCAGGCCACACAGACATGGTCCCTTACGCTCCCACAGAAGACGGAGTTATCGATTGAGCTGGCCACGGTCCTGAATCTGGTTTCGGTTTCTTGTCTTAAAGATACAGAAAACAGTCGAGCTTTTCTTTATTAAATAAAACCAGCGACACAGTTCATTTTGACAGTTCCTTCCACAGAGCAGCTGATAGAAAAAGCCCAGAAATCGCCGCTGAGTGATGTAGGAGTGCTGCTGATGCTGCACACCTCCTCCGGTCTGTCGTCACCGGGGGAGGGGCCTGCGCGGAGGGATGCAGGGGACGGGCTGGAGGCAGATGAGGTAATGTCCACCAGACTCAGTTAAGATGCTTTTGAAAACCACAGCTTTAGACTGCTCTTGTTTATATATATGCACATAGACAGGTTTATGCGAGTTTAAAGGATTTTTTTGTCACAAAGCACAAATAAAACTACCAACCCAAAAATCAAATAGGCTAAGAGTGTTGAGATTGCACAAATATTTCTTACTGGTTCCAGTTTGTGCATTATAGCTACTGTACCTTTAAATGCTGACACATACATACAGAGAATGTGTTAGTGTGTGTTGTTCAAATATAGCCTATAATCCATTATATCTAAAGCCTCTTACCACACCAACATAATAACAAAATAATGCTTGTGTCCTCATTTAAAACAATTAGACATTAGGTTAAGGGAAATCTAACTTTCAAAATATAGGCTAAAACTGAGACCCATTCTTTTTTATTTAAAGTTGAGCATGTCAATAAAAGTAGATCTTACGTCGTTTTTGTGAGACAGCTTGAAGACATGCAGTGATAATGTCATAGTTCTTCTGTAGTTTGTGGCAAAGTCTGTCTCGTCTTTTGAGCTGTCTCATCAGTTTGGCTGACTGCAGACCAGTGCGGTATTTGACCTCTTGAATTATTGACTGCAACTCCTCAGGGGCTGAAATAAAAGAAGATAAAATTATTAACAGAAGTATGTATTTTCCCTGGCTCATCTGGCAAAATGTTTAATTTTATTTTATCAGCCTCAAATAAAAACAACAGCTCAATGACCTACCCCACTGAGACATATTTGCTTTTACAAAGTGTGAAGGTAAATACCATGGCTTGTGTTGACGTGGCTGAATACACCTAGATAAATGTCTGTCTTATTCTGTTTCCTTGTTTGATGGCAGATTGTCAACTTTATCATTTTGTCATCTTCATCAGTGTGAAACTATGAAGCTGTTCTAGGTCTTTGCATTGTTTAACTTAACCGAGCCTCACATGAGGACAAACACAGACAGAGGACTGTGTTGACTGTAGGATTCACTCCACTAAAGAAAACATGCCATCAAGGCACCTAGGTAACTCTACTGTGACACATTATCTTATTGAAGTAAAGGAAAAGGACAATAGTGAATAAGGGATAACAGAATTGCAGTCATGCTTATTTGGCCTGACTAAAGCTGTAAAAGATGACAAATTACTTCCTCACCTTTCTGGGCCAGGTAGTTCATCTGGTGCCTCCTGGTGTGCTTTTCCTGGAGCTCCTGGAGGAAGCTGGAGGCGGTGTTGCTGCGACACAGAAAAGCCTCAGACCCGGACGCCTCAGTGGAACTGTCCCAGCTGTCCGCATGTCTCCTGCTGCCTCCGTTCGTCTCATACAACTCCACCAGCAGACAGTCCACTATAGACGCCCGTGGAGCGCTCAGCCCGTGCCTCTTACAGTCCGCGTCACTACCTGCACTGCTCCCATGGCGGGCATAAGGCGGATCTCCCGGGTGGCCCTGCTGTTCTGGAGGCGCTGATGTGTCACTCGTTGACTCGGTGAGACTTGTCCAAGGCTGAAAGTCTGCAAACCCGTCCTGGAAAGTGTTCACAAACCCGTCTTCACAACACAAGCCGCTGTCCTCACATATGTCAACTTCCAAAAGTTCAGTCCCGTTTGGTTTGTCCTCAGACGACATCATGCTGTGTTCAAACTACATAACTATATTCATATCCGTCACTCTAACTCGTTTTCCTTTAGTTTTTAACACTGTGGCAAATGTAAAAGTTTTCTGTCCCGAAGAGGATAGAGTTCCTGGAGCACTCCATTACCAATCTCCATAGGTGGGAACAGCCCAACAGCTTCTTATTTTCTTTCCTGAAAGTGTCGGCTGCGAGTCCTGCCCCCCTATGGCACACAATAATGGGACAGCCCACTCCTAACTTTTTCCCCCTGCCACAGGTGCACAGGTGAGATATAGGAGTATTTCAGGATTAGTGTAACTTGGACTGTTAATAGTTTGAATAAATATATTGTTTTGAAATCTGCTTTTAAGCTTCTGGAAAAATATAGCCTACAAGATTTAAAATGTTACTTTTGTAATTTGTTGGCAGCAACATATATCACTTGTTCTTTCATATTGTTAGTTAATATAATGTATCGATTTTTTTATATAATACTATTTGGTATTATAGGATAATGATACTAAATTACGACCGTCGTTTAAATTTGTTGGATTGACTACTGCGGCTTCCGTAGCCGAGTAGCACATGACTGAGACAAGGAAATGTTGAGCTGCGAAGGGGATTCCGTTAGACACTTTTATCATGCTATAAGCTCAGTTTGAGCGTGGAGACGAGAGTGCCTCGTCTGTTTATGGATTTATTTCTAAAATGGCCTTTCTTCGCTGCTGTTTGTCGGCCTTGTTCAATTTTCTGCTGATCTGCGTCACTTTCAGCCGCACTAGCAGAGGGGAAGCGACTCAGTTTTACCGCAAACCAAACATTGTTTTGATTCTCACAGACGATCTGGACGTCGCCAACGGGGGACTGGTGCGTATTTATGAACTCCATTCATGATAATATTAGTCTGGGAAGCATTTGTAGAGTAGAGGAGCAGGTCTTGTAAATGACATGGTTAGGGCTGTGTTGGCTGCATGCATTCCTGATGCGAAACATCATTTAGCATGACAGCAGTGTGTTTGTGTCTGCTTCAGCAACTCTCAGTAAACAACATTTTTCATCAAATTAATGTACAGTAAATGTTATAAGGACTGGTTTCCTGTCTTGGACCTCTTTACAAAAGCATTGTCAATATTGTACAATTTTATTTTAAAATAAAATGTTTAAGTAAGAATACTGTGTGTTTGAATTTCAGACCCCACTAATCAAGACCAAAAAACTTATTGGAGATGCAGGGATATCGTTTACTAATGCAGTAAGTAATTTTTAAATAATCCTTGTAAATCTTGTTTTTTATTGAATGTAATCCATAATATTGCAATCTCCCAGTTTGTGGCCAGTCCACTTTGCTGCCCAAGTCGAGCGAGTATTCTCACAGGAAAATACCCTCACAACCATCACGTCATTAACAACACGATAGACGGCAACTGCAGCAGCAAGGCATGGCAGAAGAGTGAAGAGGCCACCACATTTCCTGCATTGCTAAAAGCTTTTGCTGGCTACCAGACATTCTTCGCTGGAAAATATCTCAACCAGGTGAGTGACATAATAGTTATCTCAGTAGTTTGCAATTAGTTCTACATTTACCTATACAATGTAATACGTATATTTGCATTCTTCATTTTTATATACAGAATCATCCTTATGTCTGAATAAGTTTTTTGCACTATTTGTTTTCCTCAGTATGGACACTCAGAGGCTGGAGGGGTGGAGCATGTTCCCCCTGGTTGGAGCTTTTGGGTGGGACTGGTAAGATCTTTAATATGTAATTTACCTCTTGTTTTAAGTCCTTTTGTTTTTTATGAATTATGAGAGTTATTATTATTTCAGGAGAAGAACTCTAAATACTACAACTACACGTTGTCTATAAATGGGAAGGCTCAGAAACATGGATCAGACTACAGCAAAGATTATCTGACAGATGTACTGGTGAGTCTCTTAATACACATTTTATTTAACATCTGCGCTACAGGAATTTAACTCAAACCTTATATTCTCTACAGGCCAACATGTCTCTGGACTTTCTCACGTACAAATCAAACTTCCAGCCGTTCTTTATGATGGTGTCAGTGCCAGCTCCTCACTCTCCTTGGACTGCAGCTCCACAATACCAAGAAAAGTTCAATACAACCAAAGCCCCCAGAGACCCAAACTTCAACATACATGGAAAGGTAGATTCGAATGACATTTTATTGTGTTGTTGTGTGATAATGTTGTAATGTTCTCTTCAGGACAAACACTGGTTAATCAGACAAGCAAAAACTCCTATGAGTAACTCCTCTATCCAGTTTTTGGACGATGCCTTCAGAAAAAGGTCAGTTGTGGATTTACTGCACAAGCTTGTTCTGGTAAACAAAACTAAATGCATGTTATCTTGGCCTGTAGATGGACCACTCTGCTGTCAGTAGATGATCTTGTGGAGAAGATAGTAACACAATTAGAAGTCAGAGGAGAACTGGACAATACCTATGTCTTCTTTACTTCTGACAATGGCTATCACACAGGTATGTGACTATACGAGTATTCTGCTCATCCAGGCTGGCTGAATTTATTGGTGGAGTCTCTCATGTTTCATGTGATCTCCAGGTCAGTTCTCTCTCCCTCTGGATAAGAGGCAGCTGTATGAGTTTGATATCAGAGTTCCTCTCATGGTCAGAGGTCCACATATTAAGCCCAACCAAACCAGTCAGGTACACATTTATACTGTGTTTTCTTTGTAAACTGGTCCAACTATACAGTATGTGTAGGAATATAAAGTCTCATACTGTAACTTCATTGATTCAATGAATAATTATTAGATGCTGGTGGCCAATGTTGATCTTGGTCCAACCATTCTGGACATTGCTGGCTTCAACTATAGCAAGACACAGATGGATGGCATGTCCTTCTTGCCCATAATGGTAAGATACCCAGACGATGGTTCACATTGCACACTGAGTTTTCTAAGCTCTTGTTGTGAATCTATTATCAGGAGGATCGGATGAACAGCAGCAGCTGGAGAACAGACATCCTGGTGGAGTATGAAGGAGAGGGACACAATGTTTCTGATCCTGCCTGTCCTCTGCTGGGACCGGGAGTGTCGGTCAGACTGATCACACTATATCTGTATATTGTAGAGAATAGATTCATTTAATCTCTAAACTTCAATAACAACATATTTCTGTAGGCGTGTTTCCCAGACTGTGTGTGTGAGGACTCCTACAACAACACCTATGCCTGTGTGCGCACCATGGCCCAATCCGCCAACCTCCAGTACTGCGAGTTTGATGACAATGAGGTATATATTTTTAAGCTAAATTAGTTTTTTAAACAGACTGGCCAAAGACTTCAATTATCTATATACTGTATATAATCCCCTCTTAAGGTATTTGTAGAGGTGTACAACATGACAGCAGACCCCTTTCAGCTGACCAATGTAGCAAAGAGCATTGAACAGGAAGTCCTAGAAAAGATGAACCGTCGGCTGATGATACTTCAGTCCTGTTCGGGACAGTCGTGCCGGACGCCCGGTGTGTATGATCCAAGGTGTGTTCAAAATCTCTAGAGTTTTTCTGTAAGTGTTGGTCATTATCAAACACTAAACTCAGACATACATTCTATTTTTCCCTAGGTATAAATTTGACCCCAGACAGATGTTTATTAACCAGAGCTGGCAACACAGAAGACTTAGACAAAAACTGAAATCAAAACTGAAGGAGAAGTCAGACAAATGGTGAAGGGAGAAGTATTGAACGACTTCACTAACTCTTCCTGTTGTTGTTGCCTTGATTTGCCCTAGACTTTGTCCTTCTGGTGCATAAGGAGTTAATTACTGCCATGTTTAAGGGAAAAGGATTTAGGAACTTTTGGAAACACAAAAGAACTGTATTTTCTTTGTCCAAGCTCAATATTCAACACTAACGTAAAGGAAACATGTTTTAGTGACACAAACATACATGGATTTATTTATTTTAATTGATTCAAGTACAAGTACAAGTAAGTTTATTTAGTAACATTTGTTACACATATGACCACATTGTGCCTGTGCTTTTCAAACAGCATTTTAAACTAAAAGTCCGCAGAAAAAGGCCCATATCAACTTTATTTCGATCATTTCCTATCGTTTGTATATTTTTATTTAAGATACAACTAAACAAACAGTTGTAAGCTATTGCTAAGTTTTGGTGCCACAAGAGGAAAATTAAACATTTCTTTCTTCTACAGCAATTTTCACAACATTATTAACAAAACGTAATCAGTTTTATAACAAG
>JAVQJW010282379.1:0-10740 GCA_036025195.1 Hypseleotris klunzingeri
GGGAGCCTCCCGCGATTTAGCTGTGTGTGTCTGTGGACCGGCCCCCTGTCTATGAGCCTAGCAACTCATACTTACCTGGCAGGGGCGATACCATGATCACCAAGGTGGTTCACCCACGTTGAGGTGTGAGGACAAAGACAACATTACCAGCAGCAGCAATATCAACCTCACTAACGACAGCAAGACGCAGAGGACATTTAAGGTACAGCAGTGACGTTGCAGTCGAGCGGTGTATGGGGCGCAACGCACTCGAATTTCAACTAGGGTAGTGTGCCTACCATGCGACTGCACCAGAGATGGCTTCCTCTGCGCAGCCATCAAGGCGGAATGCCGTACGCTTCCAGCTGCTCCAAGAGTTGGAAATGGATCGGCTGGCATTTAGCAGGCAGATCCTTCAAAGAGAGCTGGGAATAACGACCAACCAGCTGGATTTCATTTTTGCCCTGCCAGGCAAGAAAATATTTGAAGTCATTTTCACTACATATAAGTACGTTGAGTTGTGTTTAAAGGAATATGAAAAGAAGAAGTTCAGTAGTCCAATCTTCAAGAAGATTGAATTGACCCCTCTAACTGATGTGGACAAGAAGATGGTCCATGTGGTCATCTATTCCGAAAGAGTGAGGATGGAGGATATTCGAACCTGGGCAGCCAACTTCTGTGATGTCCTCAGCGCTGCAGAGGTGGTGGACTTGGACGGGATTAAGACCGGGACGAGAAGGCTGGAGGTGAAGCTGCGGAGGGAGAATGGGGCAATAAAACACCTGCCCAATACCATTCAACTGGGTACCTATAGAGGGGCAGTCTTTTACCCAGGCCAACCAAAAGAATGCAGAAAGTGCGGCAGCCTCCAACACCTGGCAGCCCAATGCACAGTCTCATTGTGCAGAAAGTGCAGAGCCGACCACCCGACTGCACAATGTCCCCTCCCAATGAAATGCAACCTATGCTCCCAGGACACGCACCTCTTCAAAGACTGCCCCAACGCTTACGCTAACAGGGTCAAAAGGATGGCGGTGGTGACAGCGGCGGACCAGACCAGCGGGGACGAGGACCCAGATGACATCCCTCCAGCCCTTGACTGGAGTGAAGAACACCAGGAGGAGCGGGAGGACCCGTTCATCCCCCTTCCCCCCAGAGCGGAACAACTGGCAGACCAGGTCGTAACGAGAGGGATGCCGAGGAACATCGAGGAAGCGGAGAACCTTCTCGACGACCTATTGGCGGTGCTCCCCCCATCTCCGGCGGGGAGATTCCTCAGCAAGGCAGCAGCGGCAGCGGCGGCGGCGGCGGCATCCCAGATTTCAACGGTGGTCGGAGCGGCGGAGGTCGGAGCAGCGGCAGTCGGAGCGGTGGCGGTCGGAGCGGCGGCGGTCGGAGCGGCGGCGGTCGGAGCGACGGCGGTCGGAGCGGCGGAAGAAAGGGTTACGACAGCAGCGGCACAGAAAAAAGTTTTACTCCCAAACATCATTGTGCAACCAAATCAAGGGCTGTTCTCCTCTGGAGAACAGCTGTTCTCCTCTGGGCTCTCCTCTGGGTTCTCCTCTGGGTTCTCCTCAGCTGTTCTCCTCTGGAGAACAGCTGGGAACATCAGAAGAAGATACGATCTTCAGATCTAGAAAACGGCTCAACGACTCACCAACATCCCGTGGATCTTCCATCGCATCTTCCCCGGCATCCTCTATGCTGGGCTGGCGAGATCCATCCCCAGCCAAAGACCCCTTCCTGGAGCGGGAGGACGTGGCCGCCTTTTCAGCCACTACCGGAATTGGTGACCTTTTTAAAGATCTCGAAAGGTCAGTCAAACCTAAGAAGAAGAAGAACAGAAACAAACCGGAAATGTCATAATTGTGTTAGAGTATACCCCCCCCCCCTGATACTCATAATGACACTCTCTGTAGCTACATTAAACACGAGAGGACTAAATGACCCAATTAAATGCACGTCAGCCTTTAACTTCCTTAAGGCGGAAAAAAACGATATTTTTCTCCTGCAAGAGTGCAATCTAGCCTTTAAAAAAAATTATAAGGTTTTTGAAGAAAGGTGGGGTCATGGACCATCAGTGTGGTCAGGGGATAACCAAAACAGGAGTTCAGGGGTTGCCATCTTGTTCACAAGGAACGATTTTAATATCCTCAGAGTACAGCGAGTGGTTGATGGGAGAATTTTATCTGTCGATGTCTCATGGCACAATACTAACTTACGAATTATCAATGTATATTGCCCACCTTCCCTCCAGGAACGTTTAGAAGTCTTAAAAGCTCTTGAGCCGCTCCTCGTGTGCAACCAGGATTTCATCCTAGGGGGCGACTTCAACTGCCTAATAGAAAAAAAAGATAAACATTCGGTTACAACAGCACAACTCGATTCCAGCTCAGAAAGTTTGAAAAAAATTGTTAAGGACTTTTCAATCATAGATACGTACCGAATAAAGAACCCTGTGGAACCGGGGTATACATGGTCCAACAAAAAATCGCATTCCCGAATAGACTTCCTTTTTGTCTCCAAAAGCTGTCAAATTCTTAGCTCCAAGGTAACCCCTGTATTCTTTTCAGACCATCTGAAGCTCGAAAGTAACTTACAGTTTAAACAGACAGTTAAAAAAGGGAAAGGGTATTGGAAACTAAATACTTCCCTCCTTCAAGATGACATGGTAACCAATCAAGTAAGGACTAAACTAAAACAATGGCTGACCTTAAAACCCCTGTTTGGGTCCGCAACCAAATGGTGGGAAGATATGAAAATTAGGGTTAAAGACCTCATTGTTAAGATAGGGAAAAAGAAGGCAAAAGAAAAACACCAAAACCTCAGAAAACATCAAAACCGACTACAGAGCCTTTACATATTGGCACATGCAGGACTTAATGTAGCTGAGGATATTGCTTGTCTAAAAAAAGAAATGTCCAAATTAGCAAACGACCAATCCAAAGCCTTTTTGGTAAACAGTAGAGTTCAACACATAGAAAAAAATGAAAAATGTACTAGATATTTCTTTAAAAAAATTTCAAAGCCAAAAAACCTAATAGAAAAAGTAACAGACAACAACGGGAAAGAACAAGTAGACTTACAAGGAATTCTTACCTGTGTCCAATCCTTCTATGCAGACCTATATAGAGAGGAGGGGATTGATGAAGAAGCTCTAGAAATCATGCTAGAAAAAATGGGAAAAAATGCTAATGAGTTCAAAGAAAATTTAGAACAAAAAGTCACAGTAGATGAAATGGAAAAAGCACTTGTAACTATGCAAAACAATAAAACGCCAGGCCGTGATGGCTTACCAAAAGAGTTCTACCATACCTTTTGGGCAGAGTTGGGGCCATCCCTCCTGGAAGTCTACAACGAAAGTCTTGAAGCAGGGAAATTACCACCTACAATGAGGGAAGGGGTCATTTCCCTGTTGTTTAAAAAAGGTGAGAAAGGAGACCTAAAAAATTGGCGCCCACTTACCTTGTTGGGAGTAGACCGCAAAATTTTGGCAAAAGTTCTGTTCCTGCGATTGCAAAAGTGGCTGCAGGAACTGGTTGATGAGGACCAGACTTGTGTTGTTCCGGGTCGCCTAATGAGTGATAGTCTGGCCCTCATCAGAGACGCATATCTCTATAGTACTGAAAGGAAAATACCACTTAGCATAGTAGGTTTGGATTTGGAAAAAGCCTTTGATAGGATAAACCACAGATACATACAAAAAGTCTTGGGTAATCTTGGTTTTGGCCCACGTTTTTTGGCCCTGATAAATATATTATACTCTGACTGCACTAGTGTAGTAAATGTAAATGGTCACTTCACGGACTCTCTAAAAGTACAGGCGGGAGTAAGGCAAGGATGCCCTTTGTCGGTCAGCCTCTTTGTCTTGGTAATGGAACCACTGGCAAATTGTATTAAGCAAGACATTTTAATTAAAGGACTCTCAATTCCTGGAAGTGGGGGGAAAGAGGCAAAAATGACCTTGTACATGGACGATTTGACCTGTTTGTGTAGTGACAATAATTCTATTATGAGAGTATTAAGTTGGACTGATAAATTCTCTGCTGCTTCAGGTGCAAAATTGAACAGAGCAAAAACTGAAATTATGTACTGTAATTGGAAGGAGAAAAAATTAGAACATGGAATAAAAGAAACAAAAGACAGGATTAAGATCTTGGGGGTGGAAATAGGAGAGGGGATGGAGGTAACTAACTGGGAGAAGAGGCTCCCAGCAATAACAGGGAAGTTGTCCAGCTGGGAGGACAGACAGCTTACATTCACAGGAAAAGTTCTTGTGATTCAAGCGGAAATCCTGGCTCCCCTCACTTTCCTAGCTACAACATTTCCCGCACCAAAAGTTTTTTTGACGACAGTGAGACGCCTCATGTTTCGTTTTATGTGGAGCTCTCAACAAGAACATTTGAAAAGAGACATAATGTACCGGAAATTCGACAAGGGGGGAAAAGAAGTCCCCGAATTGCAGTCAAAACTGGACGCCATGTTTTTAACGTCGATCCTGAAAGCTGTTCTTGGCAGAAATAATCATTTGTGGACTTACCTGGCCAAGTTCTGGGTAGGTCGAGCCATTTTGGGAATGAGAGGTGAGAGAGCACCACTGGACATCCCACATGCGGAATATAGGCCTAAAATTTACGAGAAGGCCTTGGAACTCGCCAAAAAGACCAATTTAGGGCAGAGGAGCGAGTGGGAACGACGTGAAGTTGAGAAGTCTCTCTCAACCTCAGTCAGAACAATGGTCCCAATTGGCATTTTGCCGGAAAAGGAATGTACACGGGTGTGGAAAAATGTTAATGCAAGTTTTCTTTTAAATGAACATAAAGACTTGGCTTGGAAAATAGCCCATAAATGCATTCCAACACGGGTATTTCTCAAAAACAGACGTTGTACAAAAACAGACTTATGTCCTATCAAAGGTTGTAACATAAGAGAGGATATAAGCCATAGATTTTGGTCATGTCCCTTGTCCGGAAAGGTCTGGTCCATGCTGACACCATGGCTGAAAGACCTCCATAAAATCCCCAATGAAAGAGACATTTTATATGGAGAAATCAAACTAGGTTCAAACAAAAGAATAGAGAGATGGTGGGCAATAATAAACTGTACAAAAGATGGAATATGGAAAGCTCGTAATGTGGCAGCAGCCAAGAATTATTGCATGCCTGTGGAACAGGTAGTGAGAGTAATTGGGACCAAAATAAGAGACTATTTATTAAAAGATAAAGCGGGACTTGATGGAAACGAAATAAATAATCTATGGAAAACAGAAAACTTACCATTGTGGATAAAAGTAATTTTAAAGGTGAATTAAAAAGAAATTATGATGAATATTTATTATTGTGAAATGAGAGAATTGTAAATAATGTTGAATAGACGTATATAATGCAATTTTGGAAAATAGTTGTTTATACCGACTGTATTAATTGAGCACTGAAATGTCTATGTTATTGCTGTCAAAGTTTTAAAATTGTCTTGAAATTTAATAAAATTGCAAAAAAGTGGTTCACCCACGGCCACGGATTTGAATCTAATGAGGATTTCCTTTAAGGGTACAGTTGCAGTCGAGCGGTGTAAGGGACGCAACTTACCTTTGCCATCCTGGCAGCAACGCTGCAGCAGCCAGTATGGCCGACCTGGCCCAAGCAAACCGACGGAATGCTGTCCGTTTCCAACTGCTGGAGGATCTGGAAATGGACAGATTAGTTTTCAGCCGCCAGATCCTCCAACGTGAGCTTGGGATTGCTACCAACCAGTTGGACTTTATTTTTGCCCTGCCAGGTAAAAAGATTTTCGAAGTTATTTTTACAACCTTTAAACATGTTGAGTATTGCCTGAAAGAATATGAGAAAAAAAAGATAAACACCTTGATTCTAAGAAAAATTGAAGTCACCCCCCTCACTGATGTTGACAAGAAAATAGTCCATGTCGTCATATACTCTGAGCGGGTGCGGATGGAAGATATCCGGACTTGGGTGGCCAACTATTGTGAGGTCCTTAGCGCTGCAGAGGTGGTCGATCCAGACGGTATCAAGACTGGGACAAGGAGGCTGGAGGTGAAGCTGCGAAGGGATAATGGGATAGTGAAACACCTGCCCAACACCATCCAACTGGGCACATATAGAGGGGCAGTTTTCTACCCGGGCCAGCCAAAAGAATGCCGAAAGTGCGGCAGCCTTCAACACCTGGCGGCCCAGTGTACTGCCACCCTATGTAGGAAGTGCAGAGCCGACCACCCGACAGCACTATGCCCCTTGCCGACAAAGTGCAATCTATGTGCCCAGGACACGCATCTGTTTAAAGACTGCCCCAACGCTTACGCCAACAGGGTCAAGAGGACGGTGGTGGCGACAGCGGTGGAGCAGACCAGCCAAGATGAGGACCAAGATGACATCCCTCCAACCCTCGATTGGAGCGCGGAACACCTGGAGGAGCGGGAGGATCTATTCATACCCCTTCCCCCCATAGCAGAGCAACCAGCAGGCCAGGTCCTGACGAGAAAGACCCCAAGGAATATTGAAGAGGCAGAAAACCTTTTGGACGACCTGCTGGCGGTCCTTCCTCCTTCTCCAGCGGGGAGATTCCTCAACAAGACGGCGGCGGCAGCAGCAGCAGCAGCGATGGCATCACCAGTGATGACGGCGGTTGGAGCGGCGACGGTGGCTGGAGCGGTAACGACGGCGACTGGAGCGGCGACTGGAGCGACTGAGGCTGGAGCGGCGACTGGAGCGAATGCAGCAATAATGGAGGCGGCAAAGAAAATCCCCCTCCTTCCAAACATCAGTGTGCAATCGAGCCAAGAGCTGTTCTTTTCTGGTGAACATCTTGGAATATCAGAAGGAGAAACCATCTTTAGATCCAGGAAACGGCTGAATGACTCACCTGCATCCCGAGGATCTTCCGTTGCATCGTCCCCAGCATCCTCTACACTAGGATGGAGAGATCCATCCCCTGTAAAAGACCCCTTCCTTGAAAGGGAGGACGTGGCTGCATTTTCAGCCACTACCGGGATCGGAGATATGTTCAAGGAACAACGGTCAGCCAAGCCTAAAAAGAAAAAAAATAGAAGCAAAAATGAATTGTTGTAAAATTGAAAAAAAATATTCCTAATAATGCCTACCCTTTCAATTGCCTCATTAAATACACGAGGTATAAATGACCCTGTTAAATGCCTGTCAGCAGTTAATTTCTTGTATGCAGAAAAGAATGAAATCATCCTATTACAAGAATGCCACTTACCTTACAGAGTCCATTTCAAACCCTTTGAGGAAAAATGGAGCTATGGACCATCTATATGGTCCGGCGACAATAAAAATAGGGCATCTGGAGTTGCTGTACTATTTAGAGGGCATGGCTTTCACATCGAAAGGATACAGCATGTGATATGTGGAAGACTCCTTTGTGTGGATGTTACGTGGGATGAAATTCAAATTAGGATAATAAATGTGTATTGCCCCACTGACTTACAGGAGCGGATAGAGCTAATTACAGCAATACAACCATATCTCATATGCAAAAGGGAGGTAGTGTTGGGAGGGGATTTTAATTGCCTGTTGGATGCTAAAGATAGGTTGTCCAATACAACAGTGAGACTGGACTCCAGTTCGGAAGCTCTAAGGAATCTTATTAATGACTTCAGCCTAACAGACACCTACCGAAAAATACACCCCCTCACCCCAGGGTACACGTGGACCAATAACAAGACCCATTCAAGAATAGACTTTCTACTTACCTCAAAAGGACTTGCAGTTGAGAATGCTTCAGTTAAGCCAGTATACTTCTCCGACCACGTAAAACTTGAGTGCCTACTGGAAATTAAGGGAAAACAGGAAACAGGAAAAGGAGTTTGGAAACTGAATATAGAACTATTAAATGACAAAAAAACTGTTAACAAATTTAAACAAAAACTAACTGAGTGGTCTTCGTTAAAAGAACTTTTTTCAGATGTTGGGACATGGTGGGAGGAAGTAAAAATAAGAGCAAAAAAGTTCTTTATACAAGAAGGCAAAAAAGGGGCAAGGAAAAAACGGGGACACATTAAAAGGTTACAAGCCAAATTACAACAACTTTATATGATGAGTCACTTAGGACTGAACCTTATAGAAGACATAACTCTCATAAAAAAGAAGATGTTGCAGGTGTACTCTAAAGAAAGTAAGGGACTGTTAATAAGAAGTAGAGTCCACCATATGGAAAATAATGAAAAATGCACCAGATACTTTTTCAGAAAATTAGCTAGACCTAAGAGTGTAATGCGATCTATAAAAAATGAAGAAGGCAAAGAGTATAATGATTTTAAAGAAATAATGGATTTGGTACATACCTTTTATGCCAAACTGTACGAAGGGGAACAATTTCAAGGTGATGCCATAGATAGCTTCTTATCCAATGTAGAGAAGAAAGTCAACAACGTTGAGGGTAAATCGGAAGTTGAGTTGACTGTGGAAGAGCTGACGAGAGCAGTGGAAAGCATGCAGAATAGCAGAACTCCAGGATTGGACGGGTTACCTAAAGAATTTTACGTAACCTTTTGGGATGAGTTGAAAGAACCACTCTTAGAAATGTATAATCATTCCTTGCGGGTAGGACTTTTGCCTGCATCGTTAAGGGAAGGGATTATCTCCCTCCTCTATAAAAAGGGAGATAGAAAAGATATTAAAAACTGGAGACCAGTAACGTTATTATGTGTGGACCGTAAAATACTGGCCAAAGCGCTCTATTTTAGAGTACAGGACCTTGCAAAGGTAGTAGTTGAGGACGAGCAGACGTGTGCAGTCCCAGGCAGATCTATGAATGACAGTATCGCTCTGGTCAGAGACTCATATCTTTACGCAAAAGAACGCAAGCTCCCTTTGGGCATAGCGGGTCTCGACTTAGAGAAGGCCTTTGATCGAATCAGTCACACATATTTAACAAAAGTATTAGAAAAATTTAACTTCGGTCCTGTTATAAGAGCATGGATAAACCTCCTATACTCAAACTGTACTTCCAGAGCTATTGTGAATGGACATATGACCGAACAGATTAATGTCCGGTCAGGAGTCAGACAAGGTTGCCCCCTGTCAGCAATATTGTTTGTACTGGCAATAGAGCCAATGGCATGTGCTATAAGAAAGGACAACTCAATTAAAGGGCTAGTTATCCCAGGAAGTAGCGGGAGAGAAGCCAAATTATCCGTGTACATGGATGATTTGACCATATTAGCTACAGATAATAGGTCATTAAATAAAACCCTTTATTGGTGCAACTGGTTTTCTAGGGTCTCTGGAGCAAAGTTAAATAGAACCAAAAGTGAAATTATGTATATCAACTGGAAGGAAGAAAAAGTGAACCTAGGATTAGTGGAAAAAGAAAACCAAATTAACATATTGGGAATAGATATCGGAGAAAATATGGAAAAATTAAATTGGGACAAACGACTGGCAAAAATGCAAGGGAAACTTTCTCAGTGGGAGGATAGGGACCTTACCCTCACTGGAAAAGTCCTAGTGATCAATGCAGAGGTCTTGGCTGCTCTGACGTTTATAGCAGCAGCCTTCCCAGCACCTACAACCTTTATACGATCACTGAAAAAAATTATGTTTAGGTTTATTTGGAACTCTAATCAGGAATACGCAAAAAGGGAAATAATGTGTAGACGGGTGGAGAAGGGTGGAAAAGGAGTGCCGGAAATAGAGAGTAAATTAAAAGCGCAATTTATAACGCCAATCATTAAGGCAGTCCTCAATGATGGCAGAGGCCCTGCGTGGCATAGCTATGCCAAATTCTGGATTGGAAGAAAAGTATTAGGAAAGTGGGGGAAAAGACAGATGTTGGATGTACCTTGCGCAGAAAATTGTCCCAAAATATACAAAAAAGTTATAGAATCTCTTAAAGATGAAATAGTGAGAATTGACCCTTTGAAAATAACGAGAAAAATCATAGAAAAAGCAATGACACCAAAATGCACAAAATTGGTACCCATTAAAAAAATGACGGAAGAAAAATGCAAAATAATATGGGCTAATGCAAATGACAAAGAATTAAGTAACAGCCACAAAGACATAGCATGGAAAATAATTCAAGAATGCCTCCCTACAAGACAATTGTTAAAAAAGAGAGACTGTACAAAGAGTGCAAAATGTCCTCGACCACGATGTGGCGAAGATGAAACTGTTGCCCACATTTTCTGGCATTGTTCACATGCAAAAGGGATATGGAGCAGTACCTTACCTTGGCTGGGTGCCTTGCATAGGAGCCCAAACAACTTCGAGGATATCGCTTATGGTTGCACTGATGGGGAAAATAAAGAAGGTATAAAGAAATGGTGGATAATTATAAATTGCATAAAAGACAGTTTGTGGCGGGCAAGAAATGTGCTGATATTTAAAAAGTGGGAATTAGCGAGAGAGTCTGTTTTAAAAAATATAATGATTATTTTTAAAGATTATTTGCTAAAGGATATGGAATGCAGAGATATTTATGAACAATGTGAAAAATGGAATATACCAAGGAATTTGAGATCACTGTTGTGAATGAAAGATGACTGTTTGTAATACCACTGTTAATTATTGACATCTTGTAAGAACAAATTGATATGTAAAATTGAAAAAGAACTTGCAACCGATGTAAAATTGTGATGAATTAATAAAATCTCTAAAAAGTGAAAAAGTGGTTCACCCACGGCGAGGCTCGTCCATTGCACTGCCGGATGTGCTGACCCGTGCGAATTCCTCAAATGTGGGAATCTCGACTGCATAATTTCTGGTAGTGGGGGACTGCGTT
>JAVQJW010283233.1:0-10202 GCA_036025195.1 Hypseleotris klunzingeri
CCAAGCTCTACTTAATAAAGTGGTCTCTGTCATACACATGACTATTGTGCAGGGTGTACCCCACCTGATGCTCAAAATAGACTCCAGTTATCTATGACCACAGTAAGAATAAGCAGCAGAGAATGAATTTATCTGCACAAGTTTTCTCTTTAACTATTGATTCCTGTTCCAGTGAATCTGGTCTAATGCGGTCAAGACATAATCATCTCATTATCCTGCGATTCTTGGAGCATCAGGTTTAGGTAAAGGCTTTTTTTAAACAGATGAATCATGCAGAAGAAAACTTCCCTGTCGTCTTTCTGCCTCCATGAGGTGAGTCACTGGTTCATGCTGCCTGACAAAGACACCTTGTATTTTCACTTTTACATTCAGGTCTGGCAGGGCCAAGAATGAATTATCTGGTTCGGATGTCATTATGTCTACAACAGATGAATAGATGTTGTGAACAAAAAATAATATGACACACAGTGAGTCATGAGCAGACCATGACTGGAATCAATGTAATCATGTTTCTTAATAAGCTGTAAAACAAATATAAAAAGGGAAATATAGTAGATACATATTATTTGTTTGTCGAGATAGTGATTGATATTGCATAGTATTGTAGCAACGGTATAACTGTCTAAAATGTTATGAATGATGACTTCATTATTTAACAAGTTCTCAAAATTATTGCCAGCTTTTTCTTATGATAAATTTAACTGCACTGTTTAGGTAGACTTTGCCGCTTTACACTCATCTTGGGCTGCTAAAGATAGTTTGAGGTTATCTGAACAAAAGGTTGCCTTTCAAGTGTCAAACTCTACAACACAAGTACGTTTTTATCCTCACAGTAATGCCGCGTACCGTATATTTAAAATTTCTCAAACCATTCTCTTTAAACCTAATACATTCTATGTAAAAATGACTTCCTCTGAGTTAGTTTGAACTGGATTATAAGAGCAAGAAGACTACTGTCCCATTTCTTATAGTTGTATTTTTTAGCCCTTCCCCTTATGACTGGCTTGATGCATTGTCAGAATAATGCACTGACTTACAAGCAGGTATACAGGTCTATCTAATAAAGTGTGCAGTGAGTTTCGCTTGCTATATTTTAAATGTATAGCAGACAAGTCACAAGGACAGGCAGGTCCTTAATTAATCTAGCCTGAACCGTGCATCATAAAACAGTATCACAAGTCTGTAAAGCTTGCTGTAAAAGATGCTGAAGGCCCCATAAAAACAAGCCCAAACCGCCACAGTGTATCTTCTTCACTGTGCAAACAATCCCTGTAAATAAAATACGAGTGACTGCGGTTCTCCATGCCTACTCTATTTCTCTTGTCAAGTCAGCAGTGGCCTTGTGCACATTCAGAAACATAGCCAGATTTGCTGCATATGCTCTGGACAGAAGACAGGTATAGAGGCAGTGTGTAGCTCCGCGCACCACCTCAGCAAATCGGGCCGTAGAGGGAGCGCTCTCTGTACTCTGCAGGGATCCACTCCAGATAAAATTCAGCACCCCGGAATAATACAGTCCATTTATCAAAGAAAAAACACGCGAGCACGCTTGTATACGAAGTGAAGGTGCCCTTGTGTCGCCCGCTCGTATATCAGAAGATTTGATTCAAAGTGCCAGGCCGGGCCAAATCCGACTGCTGTTAACTTGTGTAAATTTCGCCTCATTGCTTTGATCCCCGGAGTATATCAAACCACAAAGGGATGTCAAAGTAGAATATATGACTCTCTCTCTGGGATGTTCAAAGCGACAGTCACTGGCCACTTTATTTGGTAGACCTAGCAATCTGTTCCAACAGCATCAACATCAGACATCAAGGATTTAGTCAATGACAAAGCTGTTACATCAAAGCCAGCAGAAGACCATCTCTAAATGTACAAGAACACAAAACATAAAACAGGTGGGCTACAGCAGAAGACCATTCTGAGTGCCACTTTATTAGGTACAAGATCTACCTAATAAAGTGGCCAGTGAGTCTATATCACAGCAGCCAGCACACTTTCACAGCAGCATAGTGGAAATCTTTACAGAAGAGAGGTTGCCAGTTCAATCCCCAAGCTGCCCAACTCAATGTGGATATGTATTACTATGACCTGGAATAGTTAGATCTACCTATAGTCAGTGTAGCCCATTTTAGGCCCAAAGTAGACACATATATTTTTTATAAACACAAGTTGGACAAAAATTTTACTTGCAGAGTACACACAACATTGGCACACCCACCTTACCTCACCATTCACCAATGTTTTCCCTGTAAGGAAGAAGGGGTTTGCTTTTCCTCTTGCACAAGTACGTGGTATTTTGAGGCATGCTGTGTGCCCCCTGAGATCAAATGGACAACAAATAAAAAACTTCAGAGAACCTGACTTTTCATTCAAAACACTTAAGGCTATTCACCATACTACTGTGGGTCATAGGGAAGACATACAAAAACAGTCAACTGAGACAGACAGGCTGCTGTAGAAAGAAGGCTGCCAGTCATCAACCATCCAGCGATCAAATTGTCAATGTGCAGCTCACTTTAAGCTTCTGTGACTACTACCTATGCGTGTCACACCTTCCTTGTTTTTGTCAAATCCCGGGACATCTCTAATCGGAAAACGGCGTTGGGAATTGTACAACGTTATGGATTCCACTCCTGGTAGTTTAATTCAAGTTACAACCGATCAATGCAATAAATTCAAGTGAAGAAGTGCACTGGGTAGACTTATACGGCACAGCTGACAGCACACTAGGAGTAATGGGGCTTGGTACGACCACCACTTTTTATATGCTATCTGTTCTAAGAAAAGGAGCAATAAAGGTCTCTATTGGCCAGGAATTTCAGCCCGCTTTATCTTAATTCTATTTTTAATTATGTCTATTAAAATGAACAGGCCAAAATGGTTATCGCTTAATATTAAAAGGGCGAAGGTGTCATATCTATCCCAAGACCTCATTTGACACACATAACTGTTGCATAATGTACAATATGACTTGATATATGACGCATGTTTTATATTAAATGGCATGCTTGGATGCTAAAATTCTGTTGTTATTCATTTCATTAACCCATACTGTATGTAGGATTGTTGACCTAAAAAAAGGCTTTAAACCATTTAAGGCAAAGATTTCTAGGTTATACACCCCAAGTGTAATTTGCAACCCAAATCACTTTCAAGGGGAAATACAATGTCACAAGCCATGGTGAATTTTTGTATTTAATACTTCTAGATGACCAAAGTACATTAAAAAATGCTCAGATTAAGTGGAAATAAGTATAAGGCCCTATCTCCCCCTAGTGGCCACGCCCACTTTACAACATCAGCCAAAACCGATGCGAAGGAGCACAACACAGGTTTTCATCTCCTTAACAGAACAAAGTCTCAGCTTAAAGGATGTGGGAATGAATGAATACATCACTTACAAATTGTAGGCAAGTTAGCTTAATGGGTCCCGGCTTAATATAGCGTTCATTAAATGGAAACTATGTGTACTTATAGCCTGTTGTGTAAACCATGTTCTGCCTACATCCTATTTTAATTACAGGGGTTGAGAAGAACAAATCGACATGTACACAAGGGGCACCTAATGCAGTAACACAATTATAATCACACTTGCACCTAGATTCCTTATCCTGATATAGACACAGGACATTCATGCTCTAAAACCCAGTCTATGGCCATGCACTGAGGGGGCTGGACACAACAGCACTTACAAGAGGTCAGTCTATCTGGGGCAGAGCTGTAAGTAGTCCAAACTTACCTTTACACACAGAAAATGACTAATTTGAGATCTAAATTCTTGCTCTGACAAAAACACCCAATAAATCTAAGTGACCACAAGACAACCTGTAAGCGCTAGCCGGATAGAATGTGATTTTTTTCTGTTGGTGTCAAATATTGCAAAGCTATGCAGCCGCCCACACCCTAGCACAGCGCACTGACCAACGCTTCCCTGACAAATTAATCCTCACATCTGTTCTGACGGAGACTGAGAAGAGATTAACCTGCTGTTTTTATATCCATACAAGGGACGGGACATACAGTAAAGGGATATGACTATGTAACAAATGCAACTTAAAAGGGCAGAATATTATAGGGCTATGAACTTGAGCAGTACGTTAGGATTATGTATGCAATAGGGGGCAAAAAACAAGCAGAATGTGAGAGGAGAGAGTCAGTTTGTCCAGATGCTTTAGCCAATGTTGTATATGTTTAACAGTGTTGGTTTGATTGTTGGCATATTGGCAAGATTACTCAAAAGTTGTAATTGATATGTTTTCAGCAAAGGGTCACAGAAATGTGATTTAACATTCTGGGCTAATGTTGTTAACAATCAGAAAAACAGAAGCTGTAACCACTAGGAATAATGATAGGAATACATTTCTCACTTTGGATGCTGACTGTTGCAGTTTCTTAACAAATGTGGCTAAATAAGGGCTAAGCATTTACCCCTGAACTAGAGAATCCACTAGAGTCTATGTCTATGCATTATATTCGTACCATTGCGATATAGGGTCAATGCCTGTCAATGCTTCTAGTATATATATATTTTTGCTAAGAATTATTCTATTTCATGTCAATTCAAGTTGGATTTCAATGTGGCTCAAAGCAGTCATCCTATAAATGAAAAAGATTACCAAACTTTACTAAGAATGAGTTATATTCCTGTAGGGGGCGCTGTATTCAGTATTAGTCATCATGTTTACAGTGCAGGGCTACAACACACAAACACACACATGTACTGTATATACAAAAGCTTGGGAGAGAGGAATGCAGTCAGACAGGGCTATCAACAGCGAGCGTCACCTGGCTGTGTATGTGGACTTACGGCACTGTGTCAACAAATATCCAATGTTACGCACAGGGGTGGAGTAACACACACAATGCAATGTGAAGAAATAGGATACTGTATGCCAACAACACACTCAACACTGGACGAGTATTTAGTTCAACATTTACAAAGCATTATTCACACTATTGCCGTCACTACAAAATTCTAAACAATAATTATAATGTTTATGCAAGTGTTAAAAATGTGGTACAATGCTTTCAAAATGATTAACAGTATGCCATAAACCTACTGCATTATAACTATTTTCAACAGACAAAAAGATGTGGGAAACTTACAACCACTGATCAAATGGTAGAAAGAACCTAACTGTTTTAATACATGTATACAAGTGGACAGTGGTACAGTAAGTGTGGTCATGTGACAGGATTTACACACTGTTTTTCCGAATGCTCACTTTGCATAATTTGAACTGACGTAAATTAACTGCATACGTTTGAAGGCTATTTAGCAAACAGCATGTCTTCAAACGCAATTTCAAGTAAAGAATTATGGCTGCCCCCTGCTGTACGCTTTGACAAGAATATTTATGTTGTATTTTTGCCCCCTTATTTCATACATGACTGAATAAACGTGCATCTCTTCACTGTTCGCGCATATGCCTCCCGGTGCAAGTGGAGGTAATTGGATCTGAGCAGAACATGTCGACACTGGCAGGCAATCATTTTTTTCTTTTCTAATTTGCAGCCAACAATAAATCCCATAGCAGTAAAAACTGATACATAAAAACAAGTGTGTACAAAAACATCCTCGAAGTTTCATTCTTCCGAGTTCTTAGGTTCCAATCAGCATGAGGCAAAACACAGCATGGTTGGCATTTGTGTAATGAAATGTGCTAAAGTTGGCAGATTTGGAAGGAATTTTGCACTGACGTAGAATTTAGACAAGGGAGCTGTGTACAAGCATTCAGTCCTTTTGTAATATGAAAATGTGACACTTTTTATATGAGGTTTATTTTTTGGTCTTTCCACTTGCAAGGTAAATGTATTTCACAGCTGTTTCTGTAGAATTACAAACTTACCTTTTTCAATAACATACAAAAAGAAGAAGAAAGAAGAGGTCTGAACCAAAAGGGCATAAGTGACATTTGGGGTATATGCTAAATGTTTTTATAAAAAATAGCAAGCATTCACAAAACACTTAAAGAATATTTTAATTTTGACATTGTATATATGAATTGTGTTTGTATTTACTCATATAGTAGTCACACAGTAGGCACATCTTTTAGTTCCACTTTAAAGTTGGTGAAATGTCACTTAGTCCTTTTAGTTCTAAAGAGAATTCTTGTTGACGATAACAGCCTCCATGTAAAAGTTCAGACTGAAATAAAATTAGGTGAAGTAATGGAGAAAGAGGGCAAAGGTGGTGAAGGGAATAGCATCCTGTTTTTCCAAAGGGGCAACGGGAAGAGCCAATGTCCTAGATCCTACCTGAAGTTGGTCGGACGATGAAGTGGACTGTCTGCTTGGAGCCGGAGCTGAACTGTCCTCGGGACGCAGGAACACTTGCTGACCGCGTCTGCACAACCACACACAAAAACAAAGCAACACAAAGACACAAGTTAGCACGTGACCACAACACTTATCTATCCTGATGGTGGAATGTCAAGTGTGCAGGAATGTGGGCATGGAGAGCTTGTAATATGTGCACTGCTTACAGGTCCTTCTTCCTCTGTAGCGCAGTCATGTCATCTCCACCTGTCGTAGGCACAGAGCAGCGCTGGGTCCGGCACACATTCACACACACACACTGCTGCTCACCGCGCCGGCAACCACGGCACACTGAGGCTGCCGACGCCACGAGCCGGGCTCATACAGGCACTCGCACAAGTCCCACCTCTTTCTCTAAACAGCCGCCCGTCCGCTCACTGTCTGTGCTCTGTACGCTCCTCCTCTGCCCCTTCACCACACCCCCACCCCTCCACACTCCTTCCCCCTCACTCCCCATGCAGCCCGCTGTCATTGTGACACACACATGCTCAGGGAGACTATAAAGCAAGGTGATTGCAGGCACAGGCATGGTGGGGAATAGGTTTATTACTTAGGGAACAATAACACTGATTGTTTGCTTTTTTTTGCATGATTTCTTTCTTTGCAGGTTGATATAAATTGAAAGAAATTACACAGAAATATCTAATTACATTCGGCAGAAAAACAAATAGAAGTCATTAAGTAAAAAGTATTGCAATCTCAGTACAAAATAATTTTTTTACTGCATAAATTCTTCATCTTTGCAAATGTTAAAAATGCAGGAGCCACAGCTACCCTGGGGCAGTCTAAAAGAGATATGGCAGCCAAACCATGCCATATTCATAAAAAGAAAGTAATAGGCAGTATCTAGCCTTTCATTTAAAGGACAACTTCTCTAGCCACTTGGATTTGTAACATCTAAAAAACTGTACAACCAAATATAGTAAAAAAGAGGCCATTGATGTAACCTGACCATCCAGACCTATTCACTTTCTTAGCAGTGGGTCTGAAACCTTTTGCAATCAAGCTGTTTTCAAATGAGAAAGAATCATATAAAACTGTGACAGTGTGTAAGTAAAATACAGTCTACATGTAATCCCCATAACACGACGACAGTATGACATTGTACTAACATACCCAATGTACTAATACAATGTATCACCACAAATTACCCCATGCTTTTAAACAGTAACAATATACAACCACAATGCATATTCATAAAGCATCATGAAGCTAAAAGATTTATATGAGATCCTAAATTGTAAGACAACCTCCATGCATTTAATCAGACGACATATTCATCACATCACCCCGCCCCGCGTCCACAACAGCTGCCAACAGCTGAGGTGACATTGTCGGTAAGGGGACATTCAGAGCAGAGCGATACAACAGGTTGACTAAAGGATGTCTAATGTTGTCAATCAATCTAGCAGCAACCAGCATCATTTACTGAAATCAAGCCTGGAACTAAACTTTGATGCTTCAAGGCTGTGGGGGTTTGTGTGTTTTTCCTAATGGTGCAGTTGGATTGTCATTGTTTTGAATAGAGATGACTTTAATGGATGAATCAATGTGAAGCTATGAAAGGAAAAACAGTCAGAGCTGGATCCTAACTGTCTCAGAAAAAAAACACTGCGGTAAATCAAGTGTTGGAAGCAGCTTGAGTTCAAAATGAAGAAAACTTGGCCAGACTGGAAAGAGAATACAAAGTGTCAGCGTTTACTAGAAATGATCTATCTATTCCTATTCACTTTAATTGATATGCACATTAAGAATTGTTCATAGCCTGTTTTTATGGCTGTGTTTAATTAGGATTAATAAAGTGGATAGTAAATTTGTGTTGAATTTATGTACTACTTGGGCTTAAGTAGTTTACAGTCACTGGCCACTTTATTAGGCAGGTCTTCATGGTTTGTCTTGTGCGTTCGGGGATGGTCGTTTGCAAACCTGGATCTAATGGTCAGATTAGATAAATTATGGCCCATATTTGTTTTTTCTCAAACAAATCTTTGAACTCTGGCTTTTTCACCCACATGACTTTCACTCTGTGTATATTTGTAACATGGTAATATGGTAACGCAATCTTATATGAACAACCATGCCACATTAAAAGTCATAGATAACTTCTATATCCTGCGATTCAGTAGGTTTGTTGTCAAGATATGTGCATGGTTATTCCACTGGCTTGATGCAATGTGATTAGGGCTTCAACTAACAATTATTTTGCTAACTGATTAATAATCAGTCGACTATTTATTCAGTGAATTGATTAATCGTTGGATAGAGAAATTTTTGAACTAGGTGAAGCTAAAACTATGCCACCTGAAGACTTCTGCATAGAGTATACTTAAAGTTTTTTTTATCAATAATCGATTATATGATTATATACAGTAGGTCTAGTTAAGAAAGTGGTCAGCAGTGAGCTTGGTGTTTTAAACACAGTAGAAGCGAAGTGGAAGATAATCCGTGGTTCGTGGGGTCATGCTGATGCCTGCTGGCTTGTTGCTCTATAAAATGCTGTAATATGCCCTAAACCCTGAAGCGAGCTGTTTTGTAAACACGGTGGTGAAAGGTTATTCAAGGGTAGCACAATCTCTGCCTGTATTGACCAATGTTGGCTAATAGCAGCAAGATACACAATAAGGCTGTGAAAAAAGCACACAGCACATTGTTGCAGCGTGGGCTATAGTCATGAACGCGCACACAGTCAGCTCTCTCTAAGGTGGGAGACGGCACAAACACACCTGAAAAGACTAGTTCAAAGGAAATTCGGCTCAAAGACTGTCTCTCCTCATCCACTGTCGGTGCTCTGATGTGGATTAGTTTGACGGCACACACAAGAACACATAATGACCCACGTGGGCCGCAGTAAAACAGAGTATTGATCCCCATTTGTGATTAAAAAAAGAGGCCGTTGTCGCTGCTCAACAAACTGCCCGCTGCTGTGTTTCTTACTCGATTGGTCTCTGACACTTTAACATGCACGTCGTGGCACATAGCCTATACTGAGGAAAGCAATAAGCTATGAGGATGCAGCTGTAACCTTGGTCTGATCTTTATCTGCTTGAGGCTATGATCAAAGTGAGAGACCGGTTGTAATGAGATGGGCGCCTCTACCAGCAACTTGAGGTCTTAGGCGAGGTACTCTTAGTGGCCAGAGACAAATACTGCAAGACGACATTCTCTCACACATACATACTTCATGGGGAATTTACTATAAATCACCAAGTTTAAGCCAGGGCTAAACCTGGTCTATGCAATGGTTATACTACCAAGTCTTAACAAGGACAAGGACTGCATCTTTGGACAGTGGAAAGAAGCAGAGGTAAAAGGACATGCTGACTCCACTGGGGATTGAATCTGAATAGCTAGAGCAATTGTGTGTTTCTGACTTGTTTGACACCAAAACATGCGTGTCATGGCACACAGCCCATATACACTGACTAAGAAAGTAATAAGCTATACAGATGACGATACATAACCATCATAACCTTGGTCTGCAGTTTGTCTGTTGCAGCTTGTGATCAAAGTGTAGGCTGAATGTGAAGATGGTGAAAACACTGATTGAAAGTGCATATGTATGTGTGTGTGTGTGTGTGTGTGTGTGTGTGCTGACTCCCATAAAGCAGCCGTGATTGAAGGCTCTAAATGGTGAAGGCACACTCAGGGGAATAGGGTTAATCTACATAATGGTGGAGCTATATTAAAGGCATCCTAATGCACACATCCACACTCACATGCACGCTTACCTAGGTGTCATTGATTGGAGTTGAAATGTCAAATCAAAATAAAAAAATAATTATACAAAAGCAAATAGATTTTTTCCTAACCTGATGAGACTTAAATATTTGGAACCTGAACCCTATTGTCATTTTAAAGAGACACTATTATTCTATTTATCT
>JAVQJW010283358.1:0-11305 GCA_036025195.1 Hypseleotris klunzingeri
TTTGTGTAAATAATATTCTAATGGTTACAAGTGGTAACTTGCTTATATTAGCCTGATAATGAGATCCTGGGGAATAACTGAACTTGTTAAATTTTAAACATATTGCACCCATAAATAAACTACTCTAATTACATACAGTATGCATAATTTTTTACACTCCAGATTGGTTAAGCTGATGTGCTGCTGATTGCTTGTTCTTGTTCAAATCAACAGGAAACTGAGTAAACTGAAAAACTGTCCTTCACCACCAAAACTCATCAAATTCAAAGCCATTGTTATGTTAACATTTGGAAACCTCGACAAACACTCAAGCCACACTTAACATTTGGATACATTATTATTATTTTATATATTTTTTATCTGTTCACTCACATTCTTAATGTGCCATGTCCATCATTCCATAGTCTTCCACCTGTGGATTAGAAACTACAATAAATACTTAAATGCTTCCCCATCACCAAAGTGACCCTTAAACAGGACATGACTTGTTTCTTATGTGTTTCACATACAACATAAGAATCTTTGTGGCTATTTGTGGCAACACATGGATATCTCCAAAGTAGCAAGTAGCAAACTATGCTCCTATCCTTCCAAAAATAAACATAAAAACAACGATATAACACTTTGAATATGATTGTCTACATGCATATGAAGGATAGTGGATTGGGTTTGCGTCTGAGGCCTAATGAAATATCCAAGGCCTTGCTGAGAGCACTATACCTGACTGAGATGCTTCCGGCCCTTTGGCTCATGTTCTGGAGTTTTTGCTTTTGCTGCATGGCAATTCTCTTCCTCCAGAGATCCAGGTAGCTGTCCTCCATTTCAGGTTGCGAATGAGAGATCTTTGCTGCTGGATGTCCAGCTATTGAACCACAAAAGGAGGCAGGGCAGTGAGAGGAGGAGAAAAATCAATCCAGAACACACAGTCTATCCTTGCTGCAGAGTCAACATGTTTCTGTGGCTCAGTCTGGATGCTTCATGGCTGCCCTTACATTTCACAAAATAATAATTTAAAGTGGTACTTCAGCTAACATGGTATTTCCAATAGCAAAAAATGAATGAACTGTTGTAAATAACAAGCTAAGTTGAAAGAATATCAGAGGAAATCTACTATTACCACATAGTGCCTAAACATGTGATATGGCAACAGTTCTAATGTAATATGTTGTACTAAGATGGAATAGTTGCAATAAATTAAGTAGTTAGTGAGACAATGATTTTGCACAGCCTGTGATGTTTTTTTGTTTGGATAAACAAGTCTTGTAAATTGAGCCGCCAATAATTGCACAGACAGCAAGTTGGCTGACAAAAATAAAACAGGCTTCTAATTAATACAACCTTGGCGTAGTAAATCACATGAGAGAATGGTCTGAAACAGGACAGTGAGAGAGGCAGATCAACAGTAACAGAGAGAGAGAGAGGGGAAGAGGAGGGAGCTTGGGAGAAAGTTAGGTAGGACAGAATGAGGAAGACCAACAGACCTTGCTAGCTTGCCAGTTTTACTCCAGTGTTAGCACTGCTGCATGTCATTAATGTCACAGCTGAGGACATGTAACAACACCAGCAGGACACAAGACAACCTTTACCGATGCATCTAACTAGAAACTCTTTCTTGAAACCAACAAAGAAAAGGATACAAACATTAGTCTTTCCATTTTTGTCCTGGTCAGAAAGGTCGCTACCACCTCCATGTTGATTTTGCAGATCCTCGGAGAAATTAAACCAAACAATCTGGTAATTATCTCCGGATTAAAAATACAGATTATGCAGAAATCCATTTCAAAGAATCGCTTAAATCGTGGCTCATCCGTTAGCACTCTGTTTCTGTGTGCGATCCACTCCGATAACACTAGACTTGCTTTCTTTCCCTCACAATCGCTCCCTCTCTCTCTATTCTCCCCTCCTAAACTGATCAATACTTCATTTAAATCATGACATTAGCACACTACTACTGGAAAAGGAGGCTGTGAACAAATTCAAATGAGCTGCATTTATGAAATAACACAATAACGTGCGTAATATTAGGAATTGTTGATTATAGAATGTTAACACAACGGACAAAACTATATTCAAGTGTGCAAGATTGTAGGGCTGTTTTGAATCGAACTGCTGAGCCCTGCGCTGATCAATACACATTTAAATCTGAGCTGGGAAGAGCTATCACAATATTGCGTCTCATCAGAAAAAAGCAAACAAGCAGTCCCAATTATCATCGAAAATGACTTGTGTTGAGGGGACGCAAGTCGGATGCTGATCGAGGTATATTTCATATTTATTCAGCAGAATTTTTACATTAGCACCTGAGGACATAATTGGCTAATATATATGCACACTCACACTTTTATCTATTCACATAATTCACAATGAGGGAAATCAATACTGCTCTCTCATAACTTGTTCCTTGCTCATAAAGTGTGTCTGCATCGGATAATGAGTCGTTCACGAAACACCAAACGAGACTGGCTAATTTCCTAGCACTCTTTGAAATAGCGAGCAAAATCACTGGCTAATCTCTCTGTCTGTCATTAAATCCGGATATTTACCTTCGCAGCATGGGAGTCACGGGCCTGGTGAGAGCGACGTGCATCTCATCAAAGTCTCTGGTTGGTCTTGTGCCGCTGAGATGGTTAAAGAGATGCTGATCAGGGCAGCTTTACTCCATTCTGAACATGTCCGACCACAGGCCAGTACAGCTGAAAAGAGAGATAAGAGAGGGGCAGACTGTGAGCCAAAGACTACAAGTGGTGGATATAGAGCCTAAGTCAGTTACTCAAGGGAACGTGCACTTACATATAGTCTGGCGCCAATAGCAGCCAATGAGCAATTAGACAGACAAGAAAAAAGTTATTGATTGGGGTCAGGCTCTTTTCCCAGGGCTAACTAACTAGCCTGCCTGAGGTTGGGTGATGGCTGCAAGAGCTGTGGACTGGAGGGGAAGTGCAGTTCAAGTTAAAGAGAGTGAAAAAGTGCACTAGATATACAGTAACATGTCCATGTCTGCTTCAGAATTAATATTATTCTTAGTTTTAGTATAGCATTGGTACAGTATCTCTGTATCTGTGGTCTAGTATATGTATGCCAATTCTAGCTTTGCTAATATATTTATTTTTATTCACTTTATTAGGCCAAGAAGGGCCAGGCCACAGTTCATTTGTGACAGAATGTACAATGAAACAACTAAGGGCTGCATTTAAATTCATATTTTAAGTTAATATCAAATTAAAAATGACAAAATTGCTTGAATTTTATATCTACCTATTTTATTTGGGACCTGTGGTTGTGGTCACCTGACATAGCAAAAAAAATTACCAAAATGGCATGCATTCAAAAAAAATGAGACAATAGTTAAAATGAACATTTTAAATTTGTTACGGTCAGTCCAAAAATATTATAGAAAGCTCAGACTTTTCTGTTCATTAATATTTATTTGCAGCCTTTATTGTGTTTTAAAAATCAATCTTTTTTAAAAGAGAAAGGTGTGGCAATAAAAGGCCACATTCAAATATCTGCAGTGATTGTTCATTCCCCACAGGTTCCACTGCTTCTGCAGCAGAAGGACACCTTTAATATTTGGACGTACAACGTCACTCCAGGCTAAACCCCTAGCAACCACCATAGCAACATACTCTGTGCTCAACGTGAAATGCATGGTAAGTTCCCCCCTACCAGCAGCACACAAAAAGAGAAAAACACTGTGCTTGTAGGGACACAATTACAGAGCCAACAACAGAATACAACAGATAAGCATAATACATACCTATGTGTGTGGTGTGGGTGTGTTTCCTTACAATTGTGCCCTTACATTTACTTTAGTTGTATGCACATAATACATCACAAAGTGTCCAGGACTCCTGAAATCAACCAAAATTAATGGTTCTGCAATATGTATAAGCTGGGTGTAGCTGCCACCAGCTGCACTCAGCTAGTGGCTATATTCATTTAATGTTGCTAGAATAGTTGATTACTAGTAGTATTACTCAGATGAAAACTGGAAAAAAAGACTTGATCCTCATGGCCTAGGGTTTTGTGTTGATGAGGCTTAAATTTGTAAGAATGTCTCTGAACCCAAATGCAATTAATGACACTTTAAATGGAGGATTACTATAAAAGGTTTGTCACCAACAATACATCATTCACCAGGAGCATGCTTTTAATGCAAGCACAACCCCTCTTCAGTCAGAAGTGCACAACAGCTATTTACCAAACAACAAAGAGGTAATATAATGCATCACTGACTGACTACTGCATTGACATAATTTCATTTGGCTCTTTGGGTGCTTACACGTGGGGTTCAGGTGTTCAGCTGCTATTGTTTAGTTTTTGCTCCAGTATAAGAATTGTCTGGATTTTTATAAGGATCTTCCTAAATTAAATGACTGAGAGCAATGTTAATTTAAAGCAGCATTTCATTAAAAAAGAAAAGTGATCAAAAGTGATGATTTTCATGTCCTCTGTGTAATATAATAAGTCTTTGTTTTCTTCAGTTACATTTACCAATTAAGAGGCAGCAACACAAGTCATGTAGACAGAGGGATCTTATCATCTCTTTGTCATGGACTGGCGACCATCTTATTTCCTGGCATTCGTCACAGTTTGGATTTGGGGATGGACTGGTGCAGTTTTAGATGTTTTGAGAGGTGCTGTAGCCCCAGGACAGGACTGCTCATCTTTAAAAGAAAAGAAAGACTCAGGTGTCACTTTTAAGTTGCCATACTGCTCTGGTTCTTGACAGACATGCTTATTAACTGGGAAGTCTTTGCCCTTGGGTCTACAAGAACTTTTGAAGAAGTTTTGAACGGAGTAAAGATCAGATAACATCTTTAACAAGATTAGGTTATAGGCAGAGTAATCGGCTTCTTCATGGGGTCACTGGATAAAAGCTCAATTCAATAATATTATTAGTCATTATTTACTGTTAAAAAAAACTAAAATTCAACAACTTTTGACAGTTGAATTTATGAAATCCTTAACATACACCAGAACTGACAGAATAGCAACATATATGCACCTTGCACCGTTTGTAATTTTGGGGTGCGGGGCTGGAAAAAGTGAGGGTCCAAGCACTCTGCCAAAGGCTGTTTGGTCTATGCATGGCTGAAGCAGGTCATAAAACCTGGACCTACGGTCTGTACTGGGGTCTGAATCAGAATCTTATGGTTATGGTGAAGAGCTTGGTTAACCAAGATGACAGTGGGATGTAGTAACTGCCTCTCCACATTGAGATTGCATGTCCTGGGAAAGCCTCTGTATTCTACTTGAGAAGCTGTAGGAAGTGTCTGGAGAGAGGGAAGTCTTGGCATCTCTGCTTAGTCTGGAGTCATGCAACTTGGCCTAAAATAGAGAAACCATGCAGAGAGGTGTTTGTAATTATATAGGCGAAACACGTTTTGGCGACATTATGGAATGATGTTTGTCCGCGTCCGCAGATTGGCCGCATGAACGTGATAACTCAAAAACTAAATGCCGGATCACTTTCAAACTTTGAAGACACTTAGATATACTAAAGACACCAAACAGGATTTATTTTGGTACATCTATGATGAATATCAATTACTTAATTAAGGCTGAAATTTGTGAATGCAATAACTCAAAAAGTTTCAGCCAGATCTTCTTCAAACTTTATGGACAGTTACCTATCATGAAGATGCTAAAATACTTAAAATACTTTGGTACTTCTATCATGAATAAAAATTAATTAACCAATTAATGACTTGGAGCACTTTAATTAAGCCATTAATCCTGGTGTACATAACCCTAATCTCATGAATATTGACACAGTGACTCTAGGGCTCTGGATACACTTACAAACAGGAAGTCGGCCATTTTGGATTGAAATTGGGAAGTCAGGTATATTTGGCAGCCTCTAACTTGCACATACTTTGCGTGAATATGCTCAAACCTGAAACGCTGCATTTCCCCCCGACCCTGAACACGTCTGACCAACATGATGCCAGTTACCTCAATAGCGCCAACTACAGACTTAACAAAGAATGTCGTTTTAGGAAAATTTACAAAATTTGGCAAAAGCATCCTTCAGAAACATCAAGACAAATCACAAAAGTAAAAAAGACCATTCTCATATTTGTCCAGGTTTTGGGGCTGGGCCTTTTAATTGCTCGTTAACAATATAAAAACCCTTAGAAATCACACCATCGCTGAGTAAGGTGTCCGTTGGCGCCATAGCATTTGACGCAGACGCATGGGGCGTTTCACCAATATACACTTTGCTGTTGTGTACGATAGTTTCCATTTAGTTTTCTCTTATCTCATTGTTCTAACTATAAATAAAAGTTTTACTAACTATTACTGAAGCAAATGAATATCATAAAATGCTTTCCTCCCTCCCTCAAAAAAATAACACATTTCTCATCAGTGCATACGATCACTTGAATGGAATCAATCAATCGTGTTCCGCTTGGCTTTGCTCCTCTGTGCTGGTCGTTTCCAAATCCAATCTCTTCCATGTCATCTCAGAGCACATTTATAAGGGCCCAGCCTCTTGATTATCTCTCTCCCGTGCCTCCACTCCCCCGCTGCTGCATGCTCCAACGTATTAAATTAAATGAGGTGTCTGTCCAGGTCACCCTCACCCCAGCTCCCCCTACGTGGCTCCCCCCACTCTCACTGCTTGTAATCAAGGGGAGAAGACCCCTCCCTGCTGGTTTTGTGCCAGCCAGGGTGCATAAATTAGCATTAATGAATGTTCGAAGGACCTGCAGTGAACGAGAGAGGGAGCACAGCCTTACTTTGAAAAACATAGCAATCGGAGAGAATCCTGCAGCTAAACCCACCACCCACAAAAGGTTACATTTCTTTGTCGTCATACCGTCTTGCCTTTCAAGTCCATTTTTTCCTGCCATAGCCTCGTCTGTCTTTCCACTGGCTATCTCAGAGACACAAGCTCTGAGGAGTAAAACTATGGTGGCTTGGGTTTTGTATAAATGAATCATGATGAGACTGTGTGAACACTGTTAACTTAATCCCACCACAACACAAACTGAAGAATTCTGCAGGGCATGAGCGTCTTTGTTGTTCATCAAATATTGATGCATACATAATTATTTTGCACATGGAGCACAGATCAGCTATATGCAGATAGAGCTGTGCGGCAGAGGCATTTTTAGCTCTGGCTTTATGAAGGTAAATTTGATTCTGGTGGATCTTATTAGTCCCTAATTACCTCAGGGATACATACAATTATCTTGTCATAATACAGCAGTGAACAGATGATGTGTTTCATATTGACGACAGTTGTGTATATTGAGATGACTGTGATTATGAAGACCTGTCAAAACAGGAAGCTGATGTGTTGGCTGTAGCTTCTCTCTCCTCTGCTCCATAGTTATCTGTGGTGGCTAAGACAATTACAGGAAAATGATTACATCACTTCATACAGATGCCCCCCCAATTTTAATTGCTTAATGCATTCTTCATGACTGCATCGACCTTTTTGACTCAGTCCAGACAGCAACCCAGACACTTTTTCTCACTTTCTTCATGGATATGTTATTTACTTCTTCAGGTTTACTACAATTAAACCTGAACTCCATGTTGGCAACAAACTTAAAACAAAAAAACAAAAAAAACAAAAAATTAGAACCAAGCAATAACTGAATAAGTTTTAAGACTATACAATGGTATTGTGCAGGGGAAATGGAAGTGTTATCATTCTTACAGCTCTGAAACACAAAGAATCTAAAAACAGAAATGCAACTGCACTCCAAAGCTTGTGGCAGCTATAAAAGTGACAAGTCTACAGAGATACTAATTAGTGTCTTAGCATAAGCAAGCATAACAATCAAATTTTTATTTTTATTTATTTCACTAATAAATGCAAACACAAGGATCTTTTGGTAAATATAGTGTCTTCAGTTGCATGCCACAATCTATTTTCCCTAATCTTTTCTTCCACTCATCTTTATTGTTGTGTCCTTATTCCAATAGACCTCCCAAAGGCTGCAGTAAAAACACTCACTTTAAACCTGGTAACCTTGAGGTTACAGACATCCACAAAACACCAGACTCGACACATTTATAGAATCCCATCCGGAACACGGCAGGAATAATGAAATCAACTATTTAATTGGCTGTGGTCATTATAAGCATTTCAAGAGGGCATTTAAAGTGGCCTTGCAGGGCAGACTCTGAAATTGTGTTAGCTGGAATAAAAGAGAGAGGGAGGAGCTCTGATTGATGGCCAAGGATGAGTGATTAGAGCTATAAGCTGCTATAATATCCTCTATAGCAAACTGTAGGAGCCAACACTGCTGTAAACATTTCACTGCTACCCACAATGCTTTACTGCACCTGAAAGTAGTCGAATGTACGTTTAGTACTAAAGCTATGGGCTGTACTGATAGATATTCAAAGACACAATAACCACATCGAGAAGTACTGCTGAAATATGCTATTTAAGCACTAATCTGTTTTGGCCAAACAGTTGTAATTATGACACTAATTATTCATTTGAACACAGAACCAAAAATTAAAGGTGCAGTCTATAAGTTTCGGTTGTTTAAAATAAATGTTTAAAAAAAGAAAATGCTGAAAATTGATTCCCTGACAGTGTTGTATGATACAAAATAGGTTGTCTATAGTCTGTAGAGTCCAGAGGAGGGACTAAAGTAAAACTCGACTATTATTGGTCAAAGTGGTATCCCACAAACTCTGATCTAATGTTGCTGTAGAGGTCTGGAGGACTTCAGCTAAATAATTATTACATTATAGAACAGGGTCAGACAAAGCATTTTTTAATTTTAACAATTTTTATTTTAGAAAACTTATGGACTACACCTTTAATAAAGAATGAAATAAAAGTTATGGCAGCAACCTCAGTTCAACTACAAATCTGAAAAGAAAACTTGTAATAAAATTATCATCATCATTAAGATCAATTATCATCAAGAGCTGCCATACATATATTTGTGCTTTTGGGCTGTTTAAAGACAAAATATGTTGATTTTGTCATTTACACACAGCATCTGGGATCCCATCAGTTGTCAAATTGGGAAAGTGATGGCAATATGAGAGTGGTGAGAATCTCAACAAGGCCGGAACTTGGCGTGCCACTGAGACCTAATCAAAACACAATTTTGCTGGCAGACTCACACAGGCCAGCACAATTGCTCTCCTGCTCAGATTTATAACCAGGCTCTCATTTTCACTTAGATGTGCTGAACAAACCTGCACATATTCATGAGCAGACTCACTGACAAATATTAACTTCCACTCACATACTGGCAGACACATTTGGTCCCATGCAACCCCAGGTTTGGTCATTTTTAAACTAACCACTGCCTCAAGGCCAAAAGTGTAAAAATGTGGAGTAAAATATAGGCCTTATCTCAGACTATGGCCCATGACTTGAATTTATCTGCATTATGCAGTGGTCTCTTTCAAAAGCTTCACCTTTCTTTGAGCTTATTGGTATGGAGGACACATGCAGGAACCAAGGTTGCATATGGGGATCAGCCCAAAATCTCCTCCAAGTGGCTTTAGCCTTCCCTCCTAATTCCCGGCCCCCTGCATGGTCTATTTGCAGTCCTGGTCGACTACATACACGCACTGAGGTGTGACAGCTCTTATAGGTCAGCATTCTCATAGCTAATCCTCACAGATATGCCAAATGCTGACCACAAGCAAATAATTGCTATCGGCCAGCTCTGCCCAAGTGGCTAACAGGTGTATGGAGGTACGACTACTTTTTCATTTGACTTCTTTAACTATCTTAGTTATTCTCTGCTCAGAGCTCTGTTCAGACTATTAATTGTGAAGTATTTGAGGTTATGCTCACAAGGATATATTTTTTATTCTGGTCAACCAGTGTCCAGAAACTTTTGAGAGTGTTAAATAGAGTATCTCTGTTCATCAGGTAAGACATACTGACTTTGAAGCATTTCCTCATTTACAAGGCTCTATTGAATTTGGCACACTTTTCTGAGAGAACAAAGGAGACGAACTGCTGAGCCGAAGCTGTGTCGAGAGCCATATCAAATACTCTTGACACTGGCAGCAGAAAGACAGACAATAAATATGCAGACTACAGATAAAATGTTGCCGTGATAGTGATGCACTTCACAAATAAAACACAATACAGTAGGCGTTTAAAAAAAGAAAACAAGCGCACCCCTGCCAAATCCTCATGGCATCAATTACATGGCTGAAGTAAATACTGAAAGGTGGATCTGTCAGATATAGTAAAGAGGCAAAGAAAGGTCCGCACATAAAAACACATGAGGATTGTATAGTCAGTCTGAATAACAGAATAACTTTCCCATTAAATTAGTTTTACAAGACAATATTTGCTCCTGTATCAACTCAATTGCACAAACCCACTGTCTATCTTAGTCATATACAATGGAAATTATAACAACTCCAGTGGCTTTAGGGCATCCTTGTGGTCCAAACTGTCCAGCAATGGGAAATAAAACACGCGAACAACACAGAGCATCTTTAGCAAATACACATACAGCTGTTGTTCAGAGCAGGATTATGGGTTTTAGGGCTGCTATGGTGAGGTTTCAGATGTTCGCCACATATACAGACAGAGGTCCAAAGCTCTGTATCAACTAAATACTGACACAACACACTAAAGGCTTCACAGTAGCATATGTACCATTTCTTGACACAAGGTGCAGTGTGGCAGACTTAAATATCCCTTTTCTTCATTTCTTTCTCATCTACTCTACTAGTCTCCTTTGCAGGCACAGAGGAGAAACAGCCAAACATCGGTGTCTGCTTACTGGGGCAAGTGAACATTTGAAATGACAGAGGGTGACGTTGGCTTGAGTGCTGGGGAAGATGCCTTAGAGCTAAGTGAAGGACCATTAGGGAGACAGTGATAAGATGCATGCATGTAGACAGGGCTACAGAGTGTTCACCTTGAACCATCTGGTGTCATCTGCTGAGGAGGGCTATCACACGGTGAGAGCACAGCATCAAACTCCAATCAAACTTCACCGCAGCTGACAGTAAAATCAAAACCGTGCCTACACACACTCAAAGGTGCGATGACCTCCGTGCTCCGTTATTATTCATGCACTGTGACTAGCTATTACTTTGATGCCTTCTCACTTCATTTGGCATTCCAGTATTGGTCAACTAAGCAAAAAGCTTTCAGGAGGTACAGCTGTACTCATGAAGTAAAAACTCTTGTCAAAGGACACACTCTTGAGAAAGGAGACCCTCAACACCAAGACTAAGGTGAAGAGGACAGAATTGCAGTGGTAGTAACGGGAATATACACGACTCCATTCAGTGTCATAAATTTTAAGTTAGTTTCAGGATTGTAGAGAAAATCCAAGAT
>JAVQJW010283396.1:0-10316 GCA_036025195.1 Hypseleotris klunzingeri
AATTTGACTATTAATGACAAATAGATGACAGTAAGTTTTCACAGATGATATACTAGATAAAACTGTAGAATTCAGTTAATACACAGTCTCCAAGATGGACTAAGAAAAAAAACACAATGACTCCAATTACCACAGAAGGCATCATGATAGCATCTTCTCCGCCTGTCAGAAACCACGAGCCATGTGTGCTCCCTCTTAATATGGCCTCTGACCTGGTCATCTTACAAGGTTTGTGTGGCCTGCTCCTATTCTCTGCTGTGTCGGAGGTCGAGTGGGTTGGAGAGTGTAGTCGCAGGGCGGGCAGGGTGGAGGAGAATGATGTGAGGGGGTGAACTTAAGTGAAGCGGGCCAGCTGTGAGGAGCGGCACACCGGTCCATTTAGAGATCCAGACCCCTGCCGGGAGATGGTATGTCCCGACAAGTCTCTGAGCTCTGGTAAAATGTCTAAATATGAAGGGTAGTTTGAACATCATTTTACAGTGTGTTAAAGGATATCTCCAGCTGTCAAGTGGAGAGCTGTTATGGCCAAATGCAGAAAGACAACAGACAACAGAAGAAATTATGTTTAAAATAATTTATTCTGTGTCTTTAACAATGTGTGCTTGACTAATAATATTTTTCAATGTATTGATTTTCATATTCAAATGTGGTCTTTCATCTAACAAAATGTCTTTGTTCCTCTCAAGAGGATGAAAATCGGATTCCTGAGAATGTGAATGTTAAATACAAAATGATTCATGGGAATGATGGCTACATATCGGCGATTCAGACAATACAATGTGTCCATGCACCCAAGAGTGATACGTGCCACATTGTGCAGGAGATGCCGAGTGGATTTGAAGGTTCTTTTTCAGTTAACATTTAAAAGAGTAGAGCAGTGAACAAAAGCACTAAGAAGGGCCTGTTTTGTTGCCCCTTTTTGAACCTAAATAGGCGGTCTGTCTGACCAAGGCCTTGGCTTCAAAGTATTATCCCACACATGCAATTACCATTTCTATCAACTGGGAGAAAGATTATGCTTTTTGGGTGTTCTTATGCGTTTCTTCCAGTGGATTCACTTGGTGAATGTGACACGTTTTGTGTCTCCCACCCTCTATTGAATCTAAAGTTTTCTATTCTCCGAGTGAACTGAGGAGAGTCCTACACGCGGCTCAATAGACACTAAGGACTTAACCTTCTCCCTCTTTAATTCATCTCCAAACTTCAGTCTGAAACCAATCAATATCACATGATTGGTAAACAATGTGCAGTGTCTGATAGGCAGGTACCGAGGGCTCTCAATGGGATTGCAAATGCTTTGTGCGTCTCCAGTCGCTTTTGCTCTAAAGCACTGTCACAAAAAGTGAAATTACCATTCGCTTGGAATGATGCCATTCATCTTTGTCAGAGCGCCAAGCTCAGCACGCAGGCCGCTCCCCTCAAATTAATTCCTTGTTTTGCATCAGCTGAATTTGGTCAAATCCAGGAGGATAGCTCCGGCTACACCTCGCCTGCATTCTTTAATTTGGCAATTCCAGCTGATTCCACTATGCACAGTGTCCCGATGCTTTATATACTGCCTAATTCACAAAGAAAAAGGAAATAGATATGAAAATAAGTTGGAAAATGAGATAAATCTGGTTGGAATATCCAGGCACAAGGTCTTGCATGTTACATACACATTTTCAATAGCATTATACAGGGCTGGTTCCTGCTCCCACGCTGTTGTCAATTTGTCATTTCTTGTTGCAAAAGCTGCTGTACAAAGGTAATGTCTTCCCAGAGGCTTCTACCTGTGTAATAGAAAACAAACCCAGGTCTCAGGAACTCATTTGTTATCCTACATACAACCTATATTATATACTACCTCTATTTTCACACAACAATTAATACTAACTTCTAACTACTATTATATGCAACAACTAATTTAAGTGGGTGGTAATTCTGTAAAAAGTTGCTTTTCTCATTGCTGGTAGTGGTACCACAGTAAAACCCAGGCCTGCACCATCATACTCAAACCAACATTTCCACCATTGTTTGGTCTCTCCCAGCACATATAGATACTATCTCCAGGCCATAGTTGAGATGAGTTTTTAAAGAGCGGGTTGTCCTCTGTTTCTGACTTGAACCTAATGCTAAAAATGGTTCCGAAGCTAATTTATGGTTATGTGGTGGCCGTGACCGCTGATTTGTGATCTGCAGTGTTTTTGTTTATGGAACGGGACTTATTTGCTTCCATCTTATCGTCGGAGATGGACGGCGGAGTTTGACAGGGTTTATTTAGATGTTTTTTTTTTACGGCACAAACTATGATGGAGTGCAATTACCAGGAATGTGGAGAGTAGGCCGGAGGTTAAAGTTCTTTTCCTGTCTCCCTCCCTGGCATGAATAAAGCAGTGTCTCTTTACTTAGGGTGATGTGCGTTTAGTTTAGACAGACTTCTGTGGTATCCAGAAGCAACCAAATGTATGCTCTCAGTGTTGTCGTGCTCCAGGGTGCATCGTGAGGCCCGGTTTGAGGCCACTTAAAATAGTGGAGGATAAAGTTTAAGTCAGCTGGATGCATATGTTAAATGAATTATAATGATAGAAAAAAAAGTGAAATTGGTTTCTTTCAAATTAATAGGAAGATGACAATTTTCTTAAGTCTTCAGTAATCCGTTTTTTGAGAATTAACATTCGGCATCAATTTCAATGAGCAAAGACTTTGGAAACTTGATCATAGTCTTCATCTGGACTTGGTGTTTATGGCTTGATTTTAAAAATAATCTTGCCATGATTTGGGTCATATCATCTACTTTACTTTTATTTTGGTCCCACCCTGTCATGGTTCTTACTTCTCTTTTCTTGTTATCTTAACCTTAACTCGTTCTAGGTTCCTTAAAGTTTTGATCTCATCTTGGGCACTCTTGTCCAAATCACAATTCCATCCTAACATTAGTATCTATAAGCTTCAGAATGCAGATTTCAGGATTCCAAAGCAGGGTTTGATAGAATCGCTGTTTCTAGAGATAAATAGGTCAGGCTTGAGAGAGTGCTCTTCACCTCAGACACCTGCACCTCTCCACAGATCCCTCATCAAGGACTCGTTTTGTCCCAGGGCAGCGCCATTGTCCCGTTTGAGGGCCCTCCAGATTTGGCCCTGTGAATGCCTGAACTGTGCAACTCCAAGTGGATGCAAACCAGAGAGACAGACAAAAAACGATAGACTCCAAAGCCGCAGCCCTCTTGGCATTCCCCCGTCTTTGGGAGATAAAAAGAGGGAACTTCAGCCAGATTCAGTCCTCCATCCTACTCCACAATCTACCAAAAGACTAGAGAGGAGACTTGGATGTATGGTAGTATGCACTATTGAGATCTGTGAGAGTTTCTCCCAATATGTATTTGTTTGTACAATCTATTTAGTGCTATTCAGATTTTAGAGGAATCATGCCGAAAACGTGTATTGAGTCTATAAATTCTCAAGCACACAAAGCGACAAGGCTAAACCAGTACTTAAGTCTGAAAAATCAGGTCTAAAGTTCAGAATCTGAGAGAAAATCAGGAGTGAACAATAAATATGCAGACCTCCACAAAGGTAGCTCATTTCCGTGGATGACTCCCAATTATCATCAAGTGGTCCTTGTGTCATTTCTGTGTTTCCCTGAAAAGTACAGTTGCTAACAGATGGCATTATTTTCCTGGATCCCAGTGGTGAATCAGATCACTCCCAAAATGAACTAATTTGGTCCTTGAGTCATTTTTGACCTTCCCTGAACTTTTCATCCAAACTGGTTCAGTACATTTTGAATAAAGTTGCTAACAGATAAACCAACAAACAAACACTCAAAAAAATATTACTTCCTTGGAGGAGTCTGTAATGTTCTTGGTTTTGGCCTCAGTATTTTTAATAGTACATGTATGGAGCTGTTTGCATGGAGAATAAGGGGTGGTCCGATAGGGTCACAGAGTTGTTCCCCCTTTCACCCTTTGGGCGCTACTCCTCTGTGGTGACTGAGAAATGACTGCACTAGACTGACAGGGGAGTGTGGGTGGAGGAGGAAGTGCAGGAATGATTCCCTTTTGGCTGTCTGTCGGTTTGTCTGGACTATATTTAAGCAGACTGACAAGATGGATGTTTCGGAGCTCTCCGCTAACATAAATGAAGCCATTATGCTCTCTTTCTGCGGCGGATCGGGTTAAACTGCAAGAAAAACACAGGATGGTCAAATCAGCATGTACTTTGTGGTCACATGACTCAAGCTATAGTTTTTGTGTTCGATCATCTTGTCTTCCAGGTGCAACTTGTAGATTGTATATGTAGCTTTACAATTTGCGCATTATTCACTCACTCCTTAGTGACACCCAGTGGTGGACGCATGGCTGCCATTCTGTGCCATTCCCCCCTGACCACTACAGTCACACTAACGCAGTCATACATTGACAAGTTCGCCTTCCTGGAATAAAACCCAGGACACTTTGCCACCATGTCACCAGCTAATGCCCTTTACTCTCAAATAGGAGGCCATTGGTTTGATGTTGTTCTAGCTCACAGATGATCTTGAAGTCTGTGCATCCTCCCCATATTACTGTGGGTTCCAACTGACAAGCTTTCTGTCTGTAGGAAAGGTCTGCGTGTCAGTGTAATACAACAAAATTGGGTGGCCACTGACTTTTTTTTTACCCTGAACCATGCCAAAAAAGGGTACATTTTTGGTATGGGTAAGGCTTGATTCCCCATTGACTCTCAACAGAAATAAAAATAAGATGAATGAATGAAAGTACTGTATATAGACACGTCGGCCTCCCTGCTGTCTTGGTGTGGCTGGCCAGTCAGCATAGACCTTCCACAGGACTGGTGTGGAGGAGTTGGAAGTGATTAGGGAGAAATATGCCCGTCTCGGTGTAATGTCAGTAATAGGCAGCAGCACATCAAAGTCCAGGGCCTGTCAGAATGATCCGGATCAAACTGGCCCCCATCTGGAAACCATAAGTGACTTTTCACTCATTTAAACACTCTTAAAACACACTGAACAGACATTGGAGCTCCTGTGTCTGCTCAGCACTCAGCACCACTCATATCAGCAGCCTCAGCCCCTCCGCATGTGTCTCCAACTCCCTGCGTATTGTCCGTCTGCGGGCTAACATGTTTAAAAGTCAGCCCATGTGTTTCACATTTGTGCATTAGGCTACTAATTTCTGATGATTAATGTTTTCAGTCACACTTTGAGTCTTGTTTTCACAGACGTTAGCAGGAATAACATCTATTAAATGGCACTGATCCTATTTAGACACTCGGGTTTGCCAGACACCTACAGGTTGGCTCCCTCTAGGGCTCCTCCAGACACATGAGGCTAAGCTTTACACTTTTTCTTCGCACCTTTTGTTATCCATGTATCAGTTTACACTTCCTCCCTTTTGTCCTTTGGGCCTTTGATTAGTTAGTTAGTTTGGTTAGTAGCCTACAATTTTGATAAAACAAGGCAATGTATTATTTGTAGTTCAAGTTCAAGTTCACAAAAGTTGAAACAAGCGAGCTAGGTTATTTTTGACTCTTAGGTCAACGCAGGGGTTAAACGATCAAATCAATCATAATATTATTCTTTCCCGGAAGGTTTGGCTTGCGTATTTCAGCGTTGTAAGATCTTGATTGTGACTCTTGTGCATACTGAGACAATGATGCTGCTCGCTCTGCACACTGTTGACTGGACACATATTATCTTTCCAAACATGAGTCGGACACTGCTGCAAGTGTGTTTTAATTGGCTTCGCGCCGCCTTCCTAAAGCAAACAGCTGGTGGTGTGGTGTATGCGTGTTGACTGACGGGTGGCCGGCGGTCTGCAAGGGGTGGAGTCCAGTAGCATGTCTGTCGATTCTGCTGACAATCATTTCAATAAAGAATGTCATTGTCTATGTCAGAGGTTCTCAAACCTTTTCAGATCAAGCACCACCTTAAAAATATTTGGTGTTTTAGGTAGCATTTTAAAGGATTGAAATTAACATCGACCAGGAGTAACCCTAGTCTTTACAATTTAAAGAGAATAGTTATGAAGAAAAAAAGCATGCGGACAAAAACAGTTTAGACTTGCCAAAGCCCGAACCAGGTCTAAACAACAATGAGCAGAATATAACATACTGGTCTTTGTGTAATTTCAGACCTTCCCTGGAAATTTCAATACAATATCCATAGTAGTTTTCGTATTAAGTTGTAATGACATCCTGGATCCAGATGGTGATCTGGACCACTCCCAAAACCTACTGATTGAATTGTTCTTTGCATCATTCCTGACCTTTCTGGAAAATGTCATCCAAATCTGCTCAGCAGTTTTGCGTAAAGTTGCTTATGAACAGACAAACAAATGCTGCCAAAACATTATCTCTACCAAGAAGGAAATGTTTTAAGAAACAGTGGTCTAAATTAAAATTATAAGACTTGAACTGAACAACTCAATAAAAAGACTTGAACCATAGTTTGAGAATCACTGGTCTGTGTTTATTGGCATAATACACTCACATAGCTGACGTTCATGTGGTGAGACCTAAACTGAATATTATTGTAAGTTTTGGATAATACTTTCTCAATAGGATCTTGATGCCTGACAGATAATATCTTGAGCTAAAGTCCAAGTGATTTAATACTAACAATTAAAGTGGGCATGTCAGCGGGCAGCACTGAACTGTGGCTGTGGCTGGACAGGGAGTGGACATGCTCTCATATCTGCTCCAGACAGACAGAGATGTTAACCTTATAGAAATGTTTGTAATAATTTGGCATAATCAGATAGAAATCAAATTTAACTTTGAACACAAAATCATTAATATAGATAAACAGGAGTACAACTTATATCACATCAGCTTGCTATGGAAAGTTAATATGAAGTTATCCATGTTTCTGGGAATTGCATAAATGTAGATTATTCTCCTGCAAAGTACAGTATGTTGTTAATTTTTTTTTTTTTTGGCTCTAATGTATTGTTGAATAAATCTAAATGTTTTTAATAAAGAATGTTTTCTCTGGCTTGAAAGTAATAATAAAACCTAGAATAAGCCCATGCAGTAAAGATACTTGGACAGACAACACATTACAACATTCTGCTTGCTCTGAGCACATGGAGAAAAGCCCTAAAACATATTCATTTTACAAGAACCCCAAATCCAACTCTTAACATGGCCAACTGTAGTCTCATAAAAGTCTATAGACACCCATTATAAAACAGGCAGGCCTTATGAGCTTGTGTGCCTGGACTGTGGCTCCCCAAATCCCCTCTGGAAGAATATGAAACACAAAGCGGGTCTTCACTTCGACCTCATTAACTAGTTATAATAAACAAAACAATGTGTATTTAATGGATCGCCGGTCTCGTCCTCCCCCCCGAGAGAGTGTCCAGTGGTTGGGTTCCCATGACTGCTGCCGCTGGTGTCATGATGATGGATGGGCGAGGTAGGTGGGGGCTAACTTTTGCCCTCCTGTGGGATGTCCCGTGCACTGACAAGCGCATTGTGGCACTCGACCTGCGGTGACGAGCTGCTACGCCCGTTGGCACAACCACAGAGAGGCCCAGAAAGTGCCCGCTTTTACCACCACCTCAGTCCAAAACACAGGGGAAGTTACAGTCAGTTTGTTTACATGATTGTAATGTGTTAGTCTCTTTTATACTAGCGCCACTCAAATCTACTCTACTTCCTTACTACCTACTACCTTACCTTAACTCAGCTTTGTTTTAATCTGTTCTTTTTTCATTACTTTTAATACAGCTTTGTTCCAGCTGGGGACATTAGCATTGCGCTGTGTTGATGTCCTTACATACATATGCAACATAAATAAACACCAGAGGAATGGGAGGCAATAGTGTACTTTCTTCTGGCTTTGTGACTGTTAATTACTCAAAAGCAGACACAATTGAATTTCTTTTCTTTTCGTAAGAATGGTTAGATGTAAGTATATTTGGCTATACATACCTCATTGAAGAAAAGGTAAGGCTTTTTCTGACCCCAATAATCAAATTAACTTAGTTTTAAAGGCCATCTTTTTAAACATATGCGTTAGACAGTGTGGTAACAGACACTGGCAATCTTGTGTGCTTTTCCTCAGAGTCTTGTTAACTGCTTTGTCAGGCCAGAGGTCATTTAAATAGTGTGATAAGATAGGAGACTCAGACAGACAGAGTGTGGGGCTCTAAGTGACCATGACCTCCACAATACTATTAGTAAACAGGATGTCATCAACACTGGGAACTGGCCTAGCCCTCACAATGACTTTTGTTTTGAGTAGAGGCTAGAGAAAAAGAGCCATATATGAAGCGGGCGTAGTTGATAACATTTCAAATCAAACACTGCACATTCTTCTACTGATAACTCAGCAGCCTCACAGTTTTTTTTTTCTCCTGCACTGCCCTTGTACAGTACTTTTCTATCCAAACAACATCCAGGTTAACTTTGTCACATCAGATAAGCGCCGCCTAATGTGATGAAATTTATGGCTTGGCGCGGCCCGCTGTCCTAATACTGCGCCGGGATTGTGTGAAGCTGGAACTAAGTGCACTCAACTGTCAGCTCTTATTGTAGTGTCAGTCCTTCCTTCTAATTAGTGTCCTCAGCAGGCAGGAAGTGTTCCCGGGCCTGGACTAATCTGTCAGAGAGGCCAGACCATCCTCGCCCCAGCCACTGTTTCCTCAGATAAACCCTACAGGGCCCTTTATCAGAGTGAGGCGGGACACTCAGGGGTTCTGGGAAGCCCCTAGTGGTTCTGTTATTACTTCTTATATCTACATAGGAGACGCTAGATAGGGTTTATGTATAGAACTTATATATGGCTGCACTGTAAAAAAAGTGAATAAAAAAACAATTACCTAAAAAGTGGTTAGATAGTATTGATGTTTGATTGATGTCACCAACATCTCGTAAGGCCTGTTGTTATAAATAAGCTTGATAAGTCATAAAACGCAACTTTTAGAGGACTATTAACTATTACACTACTTTCAAATGTTACAGCATTTTATCAGGTATACTTTTTTCTTGATAAGTTTGCACTGGCATTCATCTTTGTTCTAAAAGTCCCTGCAGTGGGTAAGCGTTAGCCCTGCAACCAGAGTGTAGCCGGTTTGAATTCTTGCATACTGTTGTTGTGTCACTGGGCAAGACACTTAACTCACATTTCCTATTAATTAATGTGTTAGCATGAGTGTGTGATTGAGCAGTGAATGAATAATGCATTAAGTGTCTAAAAAAGCACTATATAAGACTAATGCATGATTACTATTAACTTCAGAAGATTACCCTGAAATGTATATAGGCTATGTAAAAATCCCATTACAATATTTTCTAAATTCCTAAAAAGAATGGTTCATATAGCACCACCAACATGTTAAAAGTTAGTAAGTGGATAGAATGACCACACCATCAGAGCTAAAAAAAAAAATACAGAGTTAGTGTCTGATCAAACAAAAATGTGACACATACAGTGTGTCATATTTTCTAATGTACACAATGCACATTAAACTTTTTTGCATTTGTTGGTGCATTGATGGCCGTGGTGACAGGTGGTGATTGAGCATGAGACAGAGGAAACACTGCAGAGGACACTTCCTGGACAGACAATTTTATCAGTGAAGGGACAGAAGGGTCAGTATGAAGGGGGAGAGGTTATCAAACCCATGTAGTCAAGTATACTGTGTGAGACTGGTGCATTGAGGGCCGTAACTGCTGACCAAGAGCCTTGTCACCATCATATAAACACCAGTGAGTTATAGCCGTATGTTGCGACTATCAGATTTTTTTTCTCCTTGGTTTATGCTTTGCCCGGCACAGTTTAATAGTTCATAAAAGAGGTGGAAGGGCTCTCTCAAAAGGACCTGTGCTTGTTTGTGTATTGTCTAAGGGCGCTGACACATCCTGTACAGATATCTTCAGGCCCCGCACTGAACAACGCCACAGGCAAACATACTCTCAGATGGATCGCTTTCTTGGCTCAGGATCCCGAGTCCACAAAACAAAAGTCCAGTCGCAGGAAGGGAGAAAGTGAGAGATAAGGAAAGAGGGAGTTTTATGAAGAGAGGGTGGCTTTAAACACTGCCGGTGATCCCAGAATTGTCCAATAATTTATGGAAATTCATGCTTCATTATGGGCATTCATAGTTGGTAGTTTCCAAAGCATACCATGAAAGTTTGCTCTCTCCTTTTGGTGCTCTTCAGTGTAGGAACCATCTCAATGTTTAATTTATTTGCTTTTTACCCCATTGTAAAACACATAAAGGTCACAAAGGATTTTGACTTAATTTTGTAGGCTACAATTTTTATTCGCAGAATCGCTAGGTCTGCATAGAGGCTGGCTGTAATCTGGTAGATTTGACATACCATGT
>JAVQJW010284713.1:0-10325 GCA_036025195.1 Hypseleotris klunzingeri
TATATTCAAGTTGCTAAGTTGAAGTGATCCAGCAATGTTCTTTAAAATTCAGTCCAGGTATGGAACTTCACTGATTGAAAAAAGTACTGAATCATATTATTATTATTATAATAATTATTATTTGTTCAAAAACAAAAATGGATAAAGTATTCAGAAAAGTTCCTAGTTGTCTTTAGACATGCTCTATCACCTTGTATTTCAACACAATGCTGTGTTACAGACTTCTCAAGAACATAACCACATCTGTGCCACTGAGCCTTGCTACACACGGGCCAAAGGTCTGAATAAAGCCTTGTGCTTTTAGGCCTATTTTAGGAGATATACTTTAATACTGTCTCTTGAAGCGTGGGAAGGGGAACATTATTAAGTGAATTTCCCTCAGACAGCAGTTTTTCATACACATTTGTTCTCCTCCATCTGGCCGCTTTAGCATGTGCCTTCTCTCTAGCTGTGGGCTCTCTTTCTTGACTCACCAACCAAGATGCTTAGATCACTGCAGGGAGCTGGGCAGATGTCTACGCAACACTGTAGCAAGAAAGCATGCACATGGTGACCCAAAAATAACATCTGCAGTCCACCGAGCTACTGATTATGAGTCAACCACTGCTCTGCTTTTGTACTGTACAAGGAAGCAGCCACATCACAGTCGCACGTGTGAGGAAAAATATGTCTTACCTCTAAAATTACAGGCATATTTCTGTTCACTAGCTTACAATCACGGCATAGCAGAGGTGTGTTTAAGTCATGCAAGGGCCATAGCATTCAGGCTAAACATTAAGGTCTAGGTAGGATGAAATAGACTGTAACTATACATTACATTCTAGTGATGTTGTCAAGACCAGGTCAAGACCCAGGATTATGGCGGTGAAACAAATGATCCGTTTTTAGAATTCTTTTTTTCTCGGATCTACAATAATTTTTGGAGTCCAAATCCTAAGCCAGTTAACACATAATATCTCTAAATAAAAATGCTGGATACTCCATAAATGTACCATCTAAAAACATTCATGTGAATAGGTGATAGCCATTGTAGGCCATGATTTTAGCCATGTACTGTACTGTATGGGGACAGAAGGATTGTGACAACTTAGGCCATTGCCAAAACGCATTGCAACAACTGTGCAAATATCAAACACAAAATAAGAACTTGTAATTAAACACCAGGCCAGATAAGGTTAATATCTCAATAATGAATAATTTGCTCTGAACTGTACTGGTTCTTCACCAACAACTGGACCAAACCATTCCAAAATTATTGGAATATTTTGCCGGGAATGTGAAGACAGCCCAAACACGAATGGAAAATTGAGACGTCGACACACATTATTGAAACCCCTTGTGGCTGTGATGGTCAAAGCAGCTGCTGTTTTTCTGCCCGGTCTCTCAGGTCACCTACATTTCTCTCAACATACTTTTACTGAACCCACTTCAGAACTTGTCAAATTTGAAAAACAGGACGTCCGCAACTCTCCGGCACTGTATTATCCGACAGATCCCTGCAGACGTTCTGTTGAAACATTTAGAGAGATGCTCGGCAAGAAAGTCAGGACATAGTGTGGTCAAGTGAGCAATGGCCCTGAAACACAAGTAGCCATCAGTACAGTTACAGATATTAACCATATTTTATAGACAGCATATCTTCCTAAAACACCCAGCCAATAATCATAACCCCATTTATTTTAGTGTACACCGCTGCCACAATGCTTTCTCTATTATTTCTCCACTTCTGGTTAAACCTAATAGTATGCATGTTCCAGCATTGATTCTGCATAATGGTGCACACAACCACAATGGACAAACGCTTGCACAATCTCAAACCCTCAGCATGTGGAAAGCATTGAACTGACTCTGTACAATCACCATCTAAATAAACAGAAGGAACGATATTTGGGCTAAAAAGTGGCATGTGAATAAACTCGGCTTCATAATTGTCTATTGCTGTGTTCCCCCCTGAGTTCTGTGGCTTGTAAAACAAAAGCAGGCCTGTCCGACTGTCAGAAACACATGCATAGCCATCAGAAGCAGCCCAGGTCCCCTTCACTGACCACTTTAAAGGCTAAACAGTATGCTAGGACACGCAGCAAGGGCTTATTGTGTTTAATACGGTTGCAATGGCTGCCAAATACGATGGGGGAATGGGAGGCAAAAAAGAACATATTGTGCTTTCAGGGTTGTATCTCATGGACAAAAGTAGTTCTGAAACAAGTAGCTAAAATAATATAAGCAAAATACAAGAAATGGAAAGTATGATTTTTTCTATTTCAGTAGCATTCAATAAGAGACTCTTGTTATTTCAATCAGAACTTATTAGGAATTCAAATCTGCAGAATGTGCGGTTTTGAACAATCACAGACTTAAATAGGACCACTGAATTGTCAAGTCTGGATTAAAATATAGAAAAAGTGTAGTGCAGTATTAAAATCAAACGACTGTTAAAATTGTGTACTATAGCTTTAGGTATCCTTTCACATGGAATTCTGTCTATACAGTATGTCTATTCGGATATCCTGTTGTAACGTAGACAGGAAATTAAACTTTGTCTGCCAAGTGAGATTTAACTCAGCTTTAAAGCCACTAATCATGTAATTGTAAGAATAATTTGGATAGTACACGTGATGAACCATAGATACAGCAAGCCTTTGTGTGGTCTTTCCCACAGAATGCTTCATCCACAGGGATTTGGGATGCTCGCTTGAGGCTGTCCATCTCTGGGTTGGACCTTACAGGCAGATCCGTGAAATAAGCTTGGCCCCTGAAGACTGGGAAAGGGGGGGGTGTCATCTCGCTCCAATGTCATCTGCCATATAGAATACCAGCCAAAAGTCACCAATTGGTCCAATAGAGCTAGATATATTTTGACTTCTTCCTCATTCCAGTGTTTAATAATGACATTCTTTAGTATCTGCGACCCCCTCTTCTTTCTGAACAGTTCCAATTATTCCTGGCTCGTGACCCTCCAACTAGACAATGGCGGGTAGGTAGTAAACGTGTCAGGATTGGGATTTGCCGTGGCCTCTCTTGAGAGCGCTTCATTTCTCTGTCTGTGATGAGCCCCTTTGTTCTCACTTTAACTCTCAACAGCCCATAATTGGCCACCATCTGGGACCCCTGTTCCTATTCTCCTCCTCTTGCCCTCTCCACATGTGCCGAATATTCATGTTCATGGAGGAAATCATACATCTGTTGTCGATTCGTAGTAGTTTCCGAAAGTATTATGCAACAAACTAACAAGGACTGATTACTGAGTAAGTTCTCTGTGAGGCCAGTTTTTGTTACAAAGACAAAGCAAAAACACATTATTTGGCATTTGATTAACCTTATTTCACAAAGGAAGTAGTAGAAAATGTTATATTAATATTCTTATTATTCTTAAATATACTAAAATATTAAATAAAGCAGTTGTTTTCTGTGTTTTTCTAAGTGTCAGCACTGCAATTAACTGTCTATTGTCTAGGGTGTGCCCCGCCTATGGCCCAATATTGCTGAGATAAGCTTCAGGCAGTTGTGACCTCTAAAGGCAGGAGAAGATGAATGGTAAAGCATCTGTTGTGTTGATGTCATCAGAAAGTGCAATCCTAGAATACTTGTAATATCACTCTGTGCCAGTAGGTGGTGTAGAGAGCTCTTGCGCTAATAGTATGGAGATTTTATTCTAGTTTATTAAGCAAAATGAATTAAAGAATGAGCCAGATGCAATGTGTTTGATATGGATGTGTACAACTGAACTGCATATCTGGTAGCACAACAAGACAATGGGAAGAAAAAAGCCAGCAACAATTATGAAAGGAATTTTAAGTCATTAGCAATGTTTTTATGCATTTTTTTCCTATGCTATTTTGGTCATTACTTCCACTGCTGTCAATTGATTGATGTTAAATTTTTAAACATTTAGCACTAGTATACAATGCGAAAGCGTACATCATCTATATTCTAGCACATGAATAATAGATCTAATCAATGCCTTCTGTTTAGCTTCTGTTTTACTATACTTTTGCACTAACAATGATGACACTTGTCAGACAGGTTTACCCCTAGTCGTGCTTTTAGACAGAGGATGATGTTTGCGTGATCTCGGAAACTAGCTATTTGGGGCATGCACGTCCCAAGTGGCAGAAGGCAGTTGTTTTAAGTGCTAACAAAAGTCTGTGTAAGTACGGCTTGTCACGGAAAATCTTCTTTTGGGGTAAGACTGAATCCATCAAACTGCGTCATATCGGCTTCACTGATCAAGGATGGTAAGATGAGGAAGTCTACTTAATTGGGACTCATCAATAAAACGCTCCATATGCTCCAAGACTTTGAAGGATAAGATTCATTAAAAAGCATAGAGAAATTAAAATAAGTGGGTTTGGAAATTGGGCCAAGGAGGGTGGGGTCGTCTTTGTTTGGGTACGAATGTGAACATCTAATTTATCTGCACACCCCCAGCACGCCCCAGACAATGAGACACAGACTAATAAACGGCAGGTAATTCAAAAGGCTGGAGTTATTGATATCATTTACAATGCATTAGCCCACCACCCATTTGTGGTACATCCCGGGGGCTCTTGCACATACTCAGCATGGTCCCATCTGTTACTATGAGTGTGACAGTCGTGTGTGTGTGTGTCCGTGTGTGTCGGTGGGGCGTGTGTAGACAGGGGAACATGACAGATCACAGGGCTAAATGACAGGGGACAGCAGCAAAATAGATGGTTCAAGTATTAGACGCTAATTTATATTAATACAGACACCAGCCAGGCGTGAACACACAGCCACAAGAGCACAAACAGACAAGCTAATTAAGAAGCGCCGCAAATGTATGTTCAAAACAAATAGTACATGCTACATGGAATTCCAGCAGCCTGCACAGCCCCAAGGGATTCTGGGGGAAATAACACTGGGAAATAAAGGAATTCAGTGGGTAGTGAAAAAGAAAAACAATTTGATTCCCATAAGATTAATGATATGCAACAAAATTATGCCAGACAAAAGACATTAAAAGAAGATTTAGCAACTTACTGTAATGTATAGAACCATTAAAGACTCAAGTTCGATTTTAGGGATACCAGGGATAATTTGTGGAAATCTGTGAAACAAGAATATATATTTTATGTAAGCCACAAAATGTATTTGCATTTTGTGGCTTACATCAGAGGGCATAGTGTTTTCTGTCACCCTTCAAACAGTGTTTTTGTATATATAGGAGTTTATGTTTTTGTTTTAAGCAATTGTTTATGGTTATTTGTTAATTTGTTAAATGTTTCAAAAATATAAATACATAAATGCTGATTGGTCTGTTTTAGTTCTTGTGGATAAGTGGGAATGACATTGTGACAAATGGTACTGTGGACCAAACAGGCAAGCCCTCCGAAAATGGGTCTCAAGATGGCTCCAACTGGTACAGTTTAAATTTGGATGAACCAAATATAGAAAAAATGGCACATGATGTGACTCAAGAATTCAATGGCACATTAAAATTATAAGTCATATTGGTGAGTCTCAAATCATGGTAAGGTACCATTAGTTGTAGCCTTGTTTAGAGATTGTACTTTCAAAAGTGGTATCATTTGCAAAATAATGAGATCCACAACTTTAAAAAACACTTACACAATAGTTGCCAACTTTCACATCTGTTTCTGCTTTACACTTCTTGTGTGTGTGAAATGCAGTCAGTCATTGCTGCTGTTTGCTGATGGCAGTCTGATGTTGGTATCATGTTTGTACTAAAGCTGAGAGATGGGATCAGAGCTCAAGGCCTGGAGTTTCTCACTGGTCACTGCTCATTTACCAGAGGTCCGGCCAACTATTAGCCCAAACATCCACTTTCACCACTAAAGACCTCAACTCAGCATGTGGACGTCATCCTTTCTCATCTAATGCTTCTCGGACAGGCAGAGATCCGGCTTTTAAGTGGGATAGAAGCCCACCTCAAACTTTACAACCCCTTTGCCGCCGGTAGTTTTTACAGTAACACCAGCTAATGCATGTGCAGGTCTGGTCTGACTGCGTAGGTGCGGAGAAGACCAAAGAGCTGCCAGGAACCAAACGTATTTGACTGCCCTCTTGTTTCTTCAGTTCTGGCTCCTATTATCTCTTGGACCCTGTTCAAAATGATCAGGTTACAGATTATTGGGTCACAGTAAGACTGTAAAGGGGCTTGACTTCTTCTTAACCCAGAACGCAAACCAATAAAAACAACCCCCAGCGATGCACCGAGGCATGATGGGAGGAAAAAGGGTTGAGAAATGAAGCTGGCGAGATGGTGACATAACTAGATGTCATAATGTCAAGGGCTGCAGAGAACATGCAGTTCCTATATGTAAGATACACATGTGCATACTGAAATCACTGAAATCACTGAAAGCAGGGGTCTTATTTATTGTCAGATGTCAAAAACTGTCAAATTATATCTAGTTTTACTGGATTAAAAATCATACAAACTGACAAGGTTCGTAACAGGGGAAGTGTTACTGCAGTAAGATGTTTTAGACATTTTTATTTAGTAGTTTATTTAGTACTTTTTTGTCACCTAATCAATCTTTTGTGTTTAGCTTCTCATTACATTCATTATCAGTAACCATGTTGATAGAACTTACTTTTGTTTCTTAGCTTTCTATTGACCAACTTAACTGCATGTGGCGCTGAACATGTACATTGGATTTGTGCAAATTTTAACTAAAAATGCAAAGTCCAAAAAGTCTTTGCCTTACAACTGAATTTCCACCGGTCATGCAGACAGACTAAATGGCTGATAGCCCTGGTGGTGGGTGTATGAAAGAAAACCAATTTCCTTGTGATAAGACTCAAATGAAAGTGGTGAACCCAGAGGGAGGACTGTAAGTGTGTGCGCTCAGAGGGTTAGCAGATAAAAGCATCTCTGGCTCTGACTGGGAACGATGCGTTTGTGTGAAAACAAAGCAGTGTTAACTCCAACTGTTACATAACTGTCCCTATGAAGACGAGTATAGCAGCCGTACGAAGAAGAGCACCGGAGCTCACCAAGCAGACCATGCTCTTTCCACTCATAACCAGCCCAGGACTCACTGTCCTCTGTGGAAGACAACTATCAACTGTGGAAGAAAAACAACTGTAACCTACAGAAAAAAAACAGGTCATAGTTACTAACTATTCATTATTTTTAACTATTCAAAAATACATCCATGAAGTCAATAACTGTGAATATGACAGACAAATGCTAGTCCCAAGTCTCTTAATTGTCATCATTGGGAAATTATGTAAATCAATTTAACTTGCTTGAAGCCATTAAGAATCTGTTGGTGTTTAGCTCTGAGCGACAGGAGTCTAACTGACACATTGTTGACATTTAATGAAGGATTAACAGACCTGACCCTGAGTTCAGAGGTTATCTCTGGAGGCACCAAGACTGGAAATAAAAGGTGGTGTTTTTCATCTCTAGACAGAAGAAAACCCACGAGTACCAGTAGTCCTATTGTTTGAATTTGCTAATTTCACATAAAATCATAGCAGTACTTTCTACTTAACACACTTAATTATCTATATATTTTTTGCTTTTACTCAGTTAATATACTTGTTGCCTTCTTTTCTATTTAAGTACTTGATCTATTTAAAAAACAATGCTTCAGTGCTTTAGCCTCCTGATTACATCTATTTTTGCAGATGGCCATGGTCCAATACTAAATAACACACAGACATTTTGTGTATGTTACATCTATGGCATCAGGACTTCTGGTAATTCACTGTGACTCACAACAAGACCTGTTCCATTAGTCACTATCAAAATAACCGATGAAAAAGTCCAGTTTCTCATCAACGCACAGTAAAGAGCAGTGGCTTCAATATAAGAAAAGAAAACTTCCAGCTCAAAATTCCCATTTAAGGTCTGCCAGTATCCTACAGCCCTGTTAAATAAATCACAGGGGTCTCCCGAGAGCAAAGCAAAACACTGGGGGCTCCTTCCAAACTGTGTTTCACCAAAGCAAACAGTTCTGGTCTGAGTGAAACGCTCTTTAGATACCACTGTTGACTTTAGGAGATGGATGTGTCAGTATGTGACATTTAGTATCCATGTAATGCGGTGAAAAGAAACTTCCACTTTGTGTTTCATCTGTCATATCAGATGGCTTCATTCTGATGTGGCTGAAAATATGTCTTGTATTTTAGCTGGACTTTTCCATGGTAATTCAAACCTGCCATACCATAATGTAGGAAACTATAAGGAAAAGCTAATTCTGATGATTAGTTTAGTAAAGGATGCATTTCATACAGTAGGTAGGTAGCGCACTGGAATAAAAAAAAATCTTTAGTGTATTATAAAAATGTCCTATACAGTATAACTGAACACTTTGAGATAAAAAACACATAGAGAGCATTGTTTTAACACAAATAGTTCAGAAATACTTGGGGCATTCATCAACAAAATTTGACTGAACACTGATTTAGTGACAAGTGTTTTTTTCATTGACAACTTGTCTCTGCAGGGCTATCGTAGGAGGTGGAATGCCACTAAAATTACGCCTACACCGCCTACGACTAATATTTCTGTACAAGTTTTTACTTTAATGTGGATTGCACCAAAACTGCCTAATTTTCCAGAAAATGTTTAACCAGTATAGTAGTATGTTAGTGCTGTTAATGGCAGCCAGGGCATATTTGTTGCTTCTCTTTCAAGACCAACTTTATTTTAAAAAATTCCCAGCCTCCTAAAGTCTGGGACAGAACATGCCATTCTTTCCCTGTATCTGCTCTCTTCGTTTTCCCTCTTTTCTGAAAACGAGCCAACAAACATGTGGCTTACTTATTTGTTTTTTGCCTCTTTTTGGCTGGCTGTGGATGTTCCCAGATGGAGACTTGGAGAAGTGCATGTCTCTGTGACTGGCAACAGCAGCAGAGAGGGTGGCCTTTATTGTGATATAAAATCAAACATTGAAACCACTGGAAACGCTGCATATAAGCTTTAATAAAAAAAATATAAAAAAAGAGACAGTGGTAAAACTCAGCCATTCTTTATTGAATCCAGCAAGCAAACCCTTTTAGAGTTTATTAAAATGAGCAGTGTGCCTATTTTTACATAAGCAGGGAATTTAACTGTATACTTCCAACCCAATATACAAGCTGTAATTTAACTATGCCACTATGCAAAAAAAATATGAAAAATATACAGTAGCTTCCTAGTATTCTTTTAGTATTTGCTAATGGTAAACACAGCCAACAGGTCACTTAATGGTCCAACTGGCCAAAATCTGCTGCTTTATGCCACAGCAGATTTGTCTATTTGTCTGTGGATAAGGCTAAAGTCTATAATGTGCTGAGAAATTCAAAAAAGTTTCAATGCAAGAAAAAATAAGACTAAAACTATAGTTCAATATATTGTTACTCTTTCTTGACCCTTTATGGCTTTGTGTAGAGTTTGTGTTGGTAGAAAAAATTCATATCACAATTTTTCTCTTTAAGATTGAACCCAGGCTCCACCTAATTACTCAAAGCTCTGCAGAGGCAAAGCAAGGCAACACCAGAACAGCCTGTAGAATCAGTGTTGCTCTTAATTAACTTCATCACATCAAGTTCACCAACTCTGACTCACTGCAGAGTCTCAGGTGATTTTCTCTCATCTCTCAAACAGCATCTGTTTATGTCTAAACAAGTGCCAAGGCTGCCGCACATTAAGATGCAGTGTATGAGCTGAACACAGGAGGCACGTCTCTGTGGTGCACTCACGCTCCCGGTCTTTGCTCCTCAGAGAAAATCAAAGGAAGCATTCAAGGACACAACATGTCTAAGAGGAGAAGAGAAGATTGCAGAGTGGTTATATCAGTCAATGTTTTTATTCAAAGACTGAAACAAACTGCCTTAACAAAAAAATCCAAGGATTTTGGAAGTTATTTTGGAGTTCAGTTTTGAAACATGGTACTCTGAATGATTCATGCCTGTCCCACTTGACTTTGACACTAGACATGTATTCCCCAAGCAACCTGTTTGCATTAATGTGCAAATGGAAAATAGTAAATGTATTTGATTTTCAGAAATCTATTTGTAAGTTTGACTGCAACTTGATGTGACCTAAGCCTCCAATCTGAAAAGTTACTACTTACTGGACATTAATAGTGCTAAGGATGTTAACAATATTTTGCAGAATTTGTGCAGAACATCAAAAACTCATGAAAGTCCTCATGTTTTAGCTGCTTTAGTTCAGTGCTTTCAATTTTTTTTCATTGAAATAAACTGTGCCTCAATTTGGACTTCAAAAACCAGAGACAAAATTACTTCTAAAAGAGATTTAAACCATGACTAAATCCTGTATGCCAGATTACATTTGGAAACTGTGCTACTGTAACTTCAAACTCAACAGAAACATGGACATTTAC
>JAVQJW010284763.1:0-10437 GCA_036025195.1 Hypseleotris klunzingeri
ATAGAACAAGGTATTTTTTACAACATTGCATTAAGACACTTGAATTGCTTCTAAATTACTCTAAATGTAAATGCTATCCATTTAATTTAACCTATTCTGCTAGGATTGTGTACATTACATGTTTACTGTGACTTGAGGGTGTTGTGTAGACGGCAAACCATTGGACACTACATTTATTAAAGCTGCTCTTGAACATAAGGTGACTTAGTAGTGACCCTGCAGCCAAACATGCTCAGGGAAGATAATATGGCACATTCTCCTTTTGCCTTAATGGTGTTTGTTTTGACTATCACAGTCCCACATGGGTATTGTTGTGCATAGGTCATGTCCGTTTGCATGACTTTAAACCCTCGGAGGTTTCAGATATAACCTCTCCGTTTTGGGCTGTCATGCTTATTGAATTACTGTAGATGTCTTTCACACTTTCTGAGGCAAAGTCTTCATTTTGAATGCAGAAGAGGTGGTCATGAGCAGCCAATCAGAATGGACCTCTGCCTGTGGGTGCCCTGAGGGTCGGCTTTAATGATACGTCAGTGAGTCCGTAAGGCAAAATATTCTCGTGTTTGTGTGAAAAAGAGGCAGTTGTTCCATTATTTTTATTCCCCTTCTAAAAGTGCTTAATAATTTTCAGTAAAAATGACAGAACCGCCCAAACTGCACAAAGTAAAGACCAAAAATGTCACACTTTGAGATTTGTGGTAATGGATCAAAGATGTAATTTCCCTCTGTGAAGTAGTTTTTAGCTTCACCTGCTGTTCCTATTATCAGTGATTTAGACGCTTCATATGCTCTTTGCTAGATTTAAAATGTAATTGCATAAGGCTATGAATCATTTAGGCTGTGATCTTGCTTTTTACTGCGTGGCCTGCTGTCACTTGGATTACACAGTGTTGCGTATATGTGCCAGGTGTGACAAGGAATTTTGCTCTCATTCATTTCAAGTACACGTCTTTCCATGACTTCTGATGATATTTGGACTTGTGTTCAAAATAAGCTACTAAAATCAGAACAGTCTTGGGGCTACAAAAGCACGTACAAATTCTTGAACTAAAATGCCAACGCCAAGTCAACCATCTTTAAAGGTTAACACAAAACTCTAAATTAACATGTAACAATAAATCGCATTGTAACAAATGTGATCCGTCTATTATATTTGCATTGTACACCCACTGAACATTAAAAGGCTTTTGGCTGATATAATCCATCTTTTTTGCGTGCCCCAGCAGCTGGAAGAGTCATTACCACAATTGCCGCCTTCTTCATCCATGTCTTCCTGGACTAATCAAGCCTCTAAAACTACAGCTAGTGTTTGGCAGCTCCAGAAACAGGTCCTGGCCTTTGAGGAAACATTATAGGTGGCTGTGCTCTGACAGGTATCTATAGATGCCATTGACTTTAAATTAAAGTGGAGTGTGAGGTGATCAATCATAAGAGTGGACTCCGGACAAAGCTACAGAGTGATGCATGGGCTTCTCCCAAAGACAGCACAGCACCATCAGAGCTAAATTACCCCAGCGACCCAGACTGTTTCTATAGCACTGTCCTCCCTTCTGCTGTATGCTACCAGACCCTCCTATTTTACACATCATAGAACAGCATTGTGCTTTATTACCCTCCGCTACACCCACGTACACAAGCTCAAATGTTGCAGTTTTCAGGAGGCTGTAAATGTCAGCACTAAAGTTTATTACTTCATCAGGTACAACCCTCTTACACCAACATCCTGGTATAGGCGACATTTCTCTTCATGTTCACATTGAAAGGCCTGTCAGGGACTTTGACATAAGGGCTCTGTGCACAGCATAGCACTGTAAAGTCAGGGGTGACCACAACTTGGACAGTGTTATTTTTAACTTTTAGGACATGAATAATTATTGTGTATCTCAATAAATATTCTATTAAAATTGTCATTTGAGGCTTCACTTTAGCAGTTAGCTTGTATACATGTATACTTGGCTTTTGGTGAATATCAAATCAATTACTACAACAGTTTAATCATTTTCACCTAATTTCAGGTGTTCGATTCAAACCTTTAGCACTGCAGTTAGTAACTGTTTTAGATGTATGTAGTTTAATTTTACAAACTCCTGCAGATCCAACTCCATACAGCCCTACCATTTAACATTGCTCAATTTCATGATTTGTTGACTTTTGTCTTGCATCAAGTATACTGACATAAAACATTTCATGGACACTTTCAATTACTTTCTACAACCTAGTGAGAGTTCCAACTCTAAACAACTTTCCAAAAACATTTCACAATTTGGAATAAATAAATGAAACCGAGATTCACATCTTGGAATCTGCCCAAAGCTGATCTCACAGATGTCCATGCGGTAAAGATAATTGTCTCAATGTGGAATTGTAGTGTATAACCTGCTACTGCTTAAAATATGCAGACACAACCTTCACAATGACTGCAGGTGAGAACAAAACACACTGTACCTTGTACATTTACAAACTGCTGGATTTTTAAATGTATCCTACTTTCAACCTGTACATTTGGTTAGAAAATAAAGAAGAATCAGTATGGCTCTAACATTTATGAGAAACTGAAAAGAAAAAGACACTCTTAGTTTTAGTGTATTATGGCCAGTTAGTGAGAACGTTCTGTCAAATGAAATGGCTGGAGGCAGGTTAACAGAGGCTGGTGATATTTTTAGTTAAAGGAAAGCTTTATTGAAACCCTCTTGGACAAGAAAGCTTCATTCATACAAAAATATTCTTATTGCTGTCAGTGAGAATATTACAGCTTGAGCTGAATGTAGTGCCAGAAGCAGTGAGTGGACATCACAAAGGAACTGACAAAATGTTCTCTAAACGGCTGCCTCTGTACAGCAGACAGTTTGACCTTTCTGCTGATCTGGCATGTCCTTGTGGACAGTGTGTCAGATAGAGACATGCATCGCCCCGGCACACACCCATGCTCTCCAACCCATTCATTCAAGAGGAAGAAATTACATTTTCCAATTGTATGCAGCAAGATGATGAAAGTGCATTGAGGGCCACAGAGATTTGTGGGGAAACACAATAAGTGCAGCAGAGCCAACAAACATGGCGTCAGACTTTGACCTCACAGCTCCAGGCTTTTGTTCCACTCTGGCCTCAGCCGTGTTTGTCGTGTGTCCACATACTTGTGAAACACAACACACAGGATTTATACATGCGTAACTAGGCATCATTCAAATAAAGTAAAAAAATCTAACTCTGTAGGGACAGTATGTCCTCCTAGGGACATTTTGTTGTAAACAAACTGAAAATAACTTCATTTTCTCTTAATTTGGCTAAATCTGGAAGCTTTAGAACTAAAATGTTTTGTGCATTTAACAGTTGAATCAAATAAATGTTTTACCTTCGGGGATGATTTGCTAAATCTGTTGAGAGTTGCTGCATCAGTTTGTCAACTAAACACTGTTTGTTTCCCCACTTTGTGATATTTTTCATCTATGCATATGCACTTTGATAAAAACACAATTTGATTGCAAATGACAATCCAATTTATTGGTTTGAAAGTGAATTGGGTGATTTGGGTTAGGGTTAGCCATCGCAGTGAAACTCAATTATGCTCATAGACACGGCACATGCTGAAGGATGAATAATCAGGCGGGTATCGGAAACAGCTGTGGGACAATGGCAGTCCACCTGGGTTTATTGGCAAGAGCACCAAGGACAAAGAGAGTGGCGCCTAATGCCACGGTAATTAGCTGAAACAGTAAGCCATGCGTCGCGCCTATGAGAGCTGCGAAAGGTGCTATTAATATAACATAGAATAATTGGCTTTGGAAGACTTCATGGGGATCAGAAGCTGCCATCCAATTCACTGCTTATAAAAGTCACTGTCCTCCAACCTGCGTAATCACCACTTTTCAATGCTCTAATTGTATTTCTGTACCTGTAATTATACAATCCCACCTAGATTCTATATATATTGAATGTTAGAGGCACAAAATGAAAGGAGATTTGAATGGCCTTCTACACGCACCATTCTCTTTCACAATACATTTTTGTCTAGTATTAGCAGTATTCTTTTTCTAGCTGGTTGTAAAGTTCATTAAAAGACTGGCATTAGTGTTACAGTTGCTGTGTCTGTCTGTGAGTGTTGCGTATTTTTGCCAACCCCATCTACTCTGAATCCTTCCCAGTCATACATTTTGAAGCTAGCTTAAATAATGTTTTACACTTTTTTTGTATATCACTTTAAATGTAAAGTTTTCTTCTCTCTAGTTTCTTGTGATGGTTTTGTTGCCATAGTGCCTTAAAGCTAACAAATCGTGAGTATCTTTTACTCCCATTTGAAAACCCCAAGTCATCAATCGACTTAATCATGTCCAGCTGCTTGTGCAACACGGTGTCATAACTGATTTTCGTTCATATCAGTTGAACAAACACTTTGGTCTGACGTGTCTGATGCATGTTCTCTTTGTCCCAGTGAAAGATTGCAGCTCACTATGAAGCCCCTGTGAATAAAGCTGCTCGTCTCTTTAGTCTTCCCTCTGTCTGTGTCCTTTTTTGGCCTGTTGCAGTCTCCACTTTAATTTGTATGTTTGTGTGTGCAGCCTTAGCCGGATTACTGCTCTTTCTTCTTCCTTGTTGTTTCTTTGCTGTCTGTCGTCTTCTTATCACCTCCGTCCCTTCTTAACAATTTCCCCGTGCGCTTCTTTCAACACAACTTCTCCTCCTTTTTCTTTACCCCACTATCTCCTTCCAAGGCAAACGCACACACAGATGGCATCCCTCACATCTCCATTGAGTACCTAGTTATTATCTTGTCCCCACAGCGGCGCACTGTCTGGCTCCGTCACTAATGGGAGCGCATCATTTTTGACAGATGCTATTCCTCGCCGTTGACAAACAGAGATGCGACTCTCCTTCGTCGCCGAAACACCGCTCAGAGGGATTGTCGGCTAATGCCTCCATCTGATTTATACGTTTACAAAGGCCGCTTTAAATAATTTCTCATTTCCCCGGAATCTATATTTAAACAACACATAATAAAGTTTAGTTGCAATCCTGATCCTGTGGTGAACTCACATGGCCATAAATTGTTATACTTATTTGATAATGTCTACTGTTCATTTGTACATCATCTTTCAGTTTTTCTTTAGGGGTTGAGGGGGACCCAGCTACCATGGGCCTCAGGTGGGGGACACCCTGGACCAGTGGTTCTCAAACTTTTTTTTAGCTTGGCCATTATAATTGTTTTTTAGTTTTAGTTTGGTTAGGCAGTATTAGGTTGTTTTGTAATTACTTGGTAGTTCTTTACATTTGGTACGGTCTTGTCAACAATTTTTCTTGAACTGAAATATTTTTTGTGACCCCTCAAGTCTCTACGACCCACTTTTGGGTCACAACCAAATGTTTGAGAATCATTGTTCTGGACAATGTAAATTAAACAGTTCAGTTCACACTCTTATTCTTTTACCTGGAATGTTTTAGTGGTCAATTCTCTCATACATGCAGATCATTGGATGCTGGATAGATGCTAGACGTATTCGGAAAGAATCCACAGTAACACAGGCAGGACATACAGACTGTTTCCTATACACTCACAACCAACTCATGCACTGTGCACACATCCCATTGACTCTTCTTTTCTCAAAACATGTTGCCAACTACATTCTTACTACTCTGAAACAATATAAGTTCAAAATTTACGAGATTTGAGGATCCACTGACAAGACCGTAAGAGCCAGTGTGTTTTTTCAGTTCGGATTTTTTTAAAGCAACTCCTAAGGCTCTTTGGGCTCTCAGATCTGCAGAAAAAAGCCAGACAAAACTTCATGAAAGACTCCACCGTCGCTCATGTAAAAGTTTTGCCCGCCACCTAATCGTTGGGTCCTTCTGGGCAACAACAAAGACTCGCAGATTTTTGTACAACAATCTGTTAAAGCCTTTTGATTCTATCCCCCGACCAAATTTACTTGTTTTTTGAGCTTTCATCTCCCTCCAAAGGGGCACTTAACAGCTGACACACTTATGACCCAAGACTGCTTTATAAACAGACGCCTGCCACAGATTGAAAAAAAAATAAAATAATAATAAACAAGCTTTGTCTTTGTTGTTTTTTAAAATACATTCTTTGTTGGAAGTCATTAAATCGTGTCCTGGAGGAGGGCAGTCAATGTTATTTGTTCTGCTCATTATTCATTCAGGATTAAAATATATGCAGACAATCTCCAAGAAGTACGGGGACATTTGTCTTGTGAAGGTAACATTTACTTCAAGGTTTGACCGTTTCTCATGTGCTGTGCTCCACTGTGTGGCCATGTGCCCATTATTGCAATGTCAAAAAGTATAATATAGGCCTACATATTCCAACCAACATAATAATCTCATGGAAATTACATGTTCAAAAATAGCTTTTGCAGGCCTAAGCTAGACCTTGATTAGCCTTATTCTGGTCCTGGATTAGACCTTGTTTAGTGCCTATTGGTTTTAGTCCCTATTTGGGCTGAAATGTAGTTGTAGTTTTGGCTTAGCTCCAGGGGCCTTGTATGTCTGTTTGTTGGTCTGTTTGACTGTTCACACATGCAACTTGGCACATGGATTTGGATGGCATTTTCAGGGAAGGTCAGAATTGACACCAGGAACAATTGATTCAATTTTGGGAGCTATCAGGATCACCATATAAATCCAGGAATTTTTTAGAAGAATGACATTTGTAAGCAACTTTACTCAAAAAGTACTGAAAGGAATTGGATGAAACTTGTGACTACAGTGAAGGTCAGAATTGACTCATCAAACAATAGATTTTGAGTGTGGTTTGTAGAAATGAGGTCTGCACTCTTGGGCTTTTCTAGTTATAAATTATAAACCCATTTTTCTCCAAGCATACCGGTATCACGAATGGCATGTCTCATTTCTCCTGTGAACTGAAATGAACTTGTGTTGAAGCTGATGTTTGAGAAGAGGCAGGTACAGGGATGTGTGTTAATAAAAGGCTCTCGGGTCCAGCCGGTGGTTAGGGCCTGGCAGCGTATCAGCCGTGACATCTCAGATCACAGTGGATTTGGCTGCGCTTACACTGCTCTCATTAAAACCGACATCCTACAGCAGCCCTACTGGTCATCTGCACATGGGCCTTTAGTGGATGGTCAGGGAGCATCCGCCACTACAACTGCATATCACAGGCTATGTGTGTTAACCCCAGTGACAAAGACACGGAAAAGAAAATTTTCCAATACAAATATAAGGACTACACAAATAATACCGCCATATCAGTAAGTGTTCTGACAAACTTCCCGCCTCTTAGATTATTTGTACCACACACCTGAGTAATGAGCCACACCTGCATGAACAATCAAGGCTGTGCAGCTTAAAGGGCAGGTGTGTGCTCAGTCTGTGTGTGCTCTGGAACAACGAGGTCAGGTGCTGGACAAACTTCTCCGTACAGACTTTATTCTTACTCCCAATTGACTGCCGGGTTTTCACTTGTGGATTGAAACTGTGAATTGGGAAATAAATGGAGAAAGACAAACATTGTGTGTTCCTTCCACGAGTGGGGTCCAGCAAAAGAGTAAGGAGCCCTTTTCAGGTGTAGGGCCTGTACGAACGTGAAACACTTGACAGTAAGACAATAACTACAAAAACATACAGAAATTAGCATCTGACATCAATGGCATACATGGTTAGCACGCATACACAAAACCTTGATGATAATAACCTAAAGTGGCACTAGATCAGATTGGTTGATTCCGTTGTGTCCTTGGGCAAAGCACCTCACTTATCCTGCCTTGAACGATTGTGCTGGCGTGTTTAAATATTAATATATATATATATATTTATATAGACTGGTTTGCAAGTAAAAAATAATGGTGTGAACTATATTAGAGATTTCAATGTTTATTCAACTGATCAAAAGTTAGTTGACCTAGCAATTTATTGAACTGAACCCTCCACATACTAGAAAGCACAAACTAGCATAAAATATTATATTGAGAAAGCAAAATATCTAACAATGAAACCAATATGCCAGGTGCAGTAAAATGTAGGGCATTGAACGATTGCTTTAGTGACTGGAAAGATTGTTGCAGTTGCCTGTTTGTTTCCCACTTCTGGCATCTCAGTCTCATGTGTTAATGCATTTTAATCGGGATTGGCAGAAACACTCTTATTTCCAGCCCACTCCAGGTCTCTGGGTGCTTCTTTGGAGCATGAACAGAGTCGAAGCGTTTGATATTTCAATAAAACAAGTCCATGTTAAATATTTCAGTGACAGAACGATTGATATGAACTGAAACTACTCTATGAAACATTAAAGCCTCTGTGTCCATCTGAACCATACAAAGCCAGTGGCCTTCTCAGAGCCCCTTTAGCCGCTTTTAAGCCCCTACACTGCAGAAATACATGCTACGCTGTCACCATTGTTAGTGCATTCATACATTATAGAAGCAGGAAATTTGCTTAATAGGAATCTTTTCTCACACAAGCCTTATCTTAGCCCTCTGCTCCATTCTCATACTTGGCTGAATACAGAAGAATACAGCGTAGGATTTCAAAGGCCACCCAAAAAAAACGTGTGGGATGTGGTCATGTGAAGAAGTGAGGTTTGGGGAACAAGGCTTATCTGTGACCTATGTCGTCCCATTGAGACGCAGCCCTCAAAGTTTGGACAGCTACATATCCTGATTGTACGATAAGCCACTGCTGCTGTGCACTAGCGTACAAATCCCCAACTTAATTACCATGAGCTGAAATAGAAATGAACTCAATTATGATGATATTGGCACGTATCTCCCTTCAGTCCTTTTCAGATCTTCAATATACAGTTGCTATATGCATTCAAATGTAAAAAACCTTATTCATTTATCTTTAATCTCATTTCTTATCTCTTGGCAACTGCAGTGTCATTTAAAGGGAACGTATGCATTTTTGTATTTGAGAAAAACAGTTTAAAATCAATACAGTAAATAAATAAATGTAAATGCTTTACACATATAAGAAAGGTTTGGGTCATGCTAGGCTCAAGTAAGAGATGCCCCCATTGGCTGCTGTTTGCATAGTTAAACATACTGTAGGTAAATAAGGCAAAGAATTGACACTAATAACATGGCTTTGATTGATGTGGGCTCTTTACCACATTGAAATTAGTCAGACATGTCAGTGGGACCCTGTTATAATCTCATTTAATTGCTGGCTACCATTGACCAGCAGATTACATGGTCCAGAATGTATTGGTTCTGTCTTTAGATTGGCCTACTAGTTTAGTAGTTTAGCTCTTGGTCCACTCTTGTATCAACTATAAAGCCCTTTTTCTCAGTGAAAACAAAAGATAGTGGGTAATGACTGTAGAGATTTACATAAGAACAAGAACTCTGAAATTCATGGTTTTGTGCTATAAAAAAAAAACTCTTAAATCTTCTGCTATTCGACAAGCTGTATAAAGTACAAGCCCCAGAATGTTTACTGTTATGTTGCACACTATCCATGGAATTGAATTTTTTCTTTTATTGTTTTGCCAAAAATACTAATATTTGGATCATGTCAAACAAACACATGTAACATGGGCTCTATAAGTATTGTGAAAACAATATAACTTCTGTTGACTTATTTATTTGGGACTGACAGTCAGTTGACAAAAAACACTTGAGGTACAAATTGTTTCGCTTTCAAACCAACATGCAGTTATATGACAAATGTATCTCAGGTCATACGTTTAAATAGAAGCATCATGCAGAATCCAAGCCATTCCATAATTATCAGTTGCATTTGTACAGAAGGTTGATCCTTTTCACATCGAGGTCAGACATGTGGTCTCTCTGTCCAATGGCGACTTTGGGGTTAGGGATTGGGGTAATGGTGTCCGCAAAATTCTTTCCAAAAGCATCCCTATGGATTGTATAGACAGGAGAGATATTTAGAATGACTTAATGCTTTATACAGATATCATTGGTGTTATTGCAATCTTACTTTGAATAGTGCATTATAGAGGAGTAATCATATGGAGTGTTGAAGTTGTTGGTATCTTGCTTCTGGAAGTTTTGGGTAAAATCTGTGAATGACACAAATATGGAGTAAACATTTGCACTTTTTGTCATGTGACTTATTCGCACTACTTACATTCAATGATGTTGTCCCAGTTGATGCGCACATACTGGTCGCGGTCACTGCGGGTGTGCTCGTGATAGAAACCCAAAGCGTGCATGACCTCATGTTGGATGATCCCAAAGCTCACACAACCAAACCTCTGCAAAGACACCAGCTGTTTGTCCCCCGTATGGCCCAGCAGACTCGCACACCTTAATGACATGACATTGAAATCATTTGAATGCACAATCTTTGGTTAAATATGTGTGGCCCAGCAGACTCGCACACCTTAATGACATAACATTGAAATCATTTGAATGCACAATCTTTGGTTAAATATGTGTGGCCCAGCAGACTCGCACACCTTAATGACATAACATTGAAATCATTTGAATGCACAATCTTTGGTTA